>CAJQZJ010029954.1:0-43233 GCA_907164525.1 Lophiomys imhausi | reverse complement strand
TTTATTTCAAATTACATCTCAATCACAATCCCCTCCCTACTCCCCCCTCCAGTCTCACCCTCCCACCCTCTTCCCCCTCAACCCCCCATCTCTTCCCCGTTTTTTTTTAATGTTTATTTACTACTTCAAGTTACATCTCCATCACAGCCCTCTCCCTCCACCCCTCCCAGCCCCACCCTCCTACCCTCTCACCCTTCCCCCAGAATGCATAATTCTTTTTTCAGTCCAACAAATGGTTCTTTCTCTTAGAACAATAAATACAGTACAAAACAACCGAAATAAATAGGCCACAACAATGAGAGTTATATGGCTTAGCATACATTCTCAATGTCCAGTCCATATGTATTTGGCACCTAACTTTAACCTTCTACTATCTAACCATCTCCATGAGTTTAAAGTTCTATATCTAACTCAGCTTTCATACTAACTTACATCACAATTTTAAAAACATCTTCTTGGATCCAGAACACCCTATTGATTCCTAAACAACTCAAAATTTAACTATGAGACTCTAGCTATCTATTCTTCAACCACCTCAAAGACCTGAAAGGGATAAATATATCTGATTATATAGGAAGTGCAGGGCCCGCAGCTTCCAAAACTAAGAAATAACATACCAGTAGCTGCCTGGACAGTTCCCACAATGTCTGTCAGAGAAACGGGGCCAAACGGCTGAAGATTGATGCTGTAATGCATGGAGAGACAATGATTTTAATTTTAAGAGCCTCAAAGAATCTTGTGAGAAGATTTCGAATTTTCTGGTACATTTCAAGCACTATTTACCTACCAACTTTTCCGAGGTCATTGTAGACTTTCAGCAATTCCATTTGAAAAGTATTTTACTGACATTTATTTTACTGAATTACTATAAAATTCTCATATATTTTCTCTAACATTATAAGTCCTCTGAGAAAAATAGCATTTCCAACACTTGCTGTTTAGCATAACAAATTGGAGGTCAATAGGCATTTTATTGCTTTCAGTTATATAGGCAAGTTTAAATCGACAAGTTAAAAGCAGAAACAGCTCACTTAAAGATATAATCAGGCATATCCCGGATTGAAGTCACTCCTGTGTTATTATGAACATTGTTTCTAAGAGAAATGAAAATAGAAGTATACTGTATTTATAGATCAGTTCATATTATTTGTGTATATATATATATATCACCCCCACATATGTGTACTAACAGTCATCAAAAGTGCTATTCTATACTTCTTCTACGTTCTGTTCTCATAACAAGACACAAAGCTCTAAAATAAATACACAAAAAAGGAGGAAATGTCTAGAGACTTTAAATATTAAATATCCATGGTGTACTAACTATGTCTCTTCTTGGTAAAATGACTCACTTAAGTTATCTTGAAAGCACTGTAGTCCAGATCCACGATCTCCCAGAAAGAACATAAAGTCCCCTTGTAATAAATTTAGATTATAAATTAAATTATAATTCATTATTTAATATTCAGGTGCCTTTTAGAAATGTGTCACCCTTTTTATATTTTTTATCTCTCTTCCAAGTAGCAGTACCCTTTATAAGTGAACAAAATGCAAAAGTTCACATCGGGTCATATTTTGCCTGATCCCTGATGACAATCTAGAAATTCACATGTTCAAGTCATATCATTTCAAGATGCAGAATATCTACCTGACTGTTTGATTTACAAATGGCTACAAAAAATGAGAAACTCTTATGTTAAGCCACAGCAAAATTTATTATTAATCCCAAAGTCACAGTCATTTAAATGACTGATAAAAACATGGAGCTTTCAAGAGGGAAACAGATTGAGAAAACAGAAGGTAGGGCAGTGAAGAGAAATATTCTTTATATACAATCCACAAAATAATAAATTTGGAGGAAGAAGAAATTGGAGGAGGGAGAGAGAAAGGTGCAAGTGATGTAGATGTAGTACTTAAGCATGAATTTCTCAAAAATAAAACTATTAAATTAAAAAAACCTTCATTCTACCAAATTATGGAAGGCAATTGCCATTTTTGTTTGCTGGTTATTTCAAAACAGGTTCTCACTATGTAGACCAGGACAGCTTGAAATTCACAGAGACCCTGCTGCCACCTGAAAGCTGGGATTGAAGGCATGCATCCACCCCACCCAGATTAAATTGCTCTTTTTTGTGGTTGTTATTTCTTTTCTTATTATTTTAATAGTAATAGTTATGAGGTCTTCATTATAATTTTTTGAGTTATAATATTTCTCTCCATTCCCCAGCCCAAGTTTTAGAGCTCCCCAGAAGGCACATTGTCCTAGTTACTTTTCTGTTGCTGTGATGAAAATACTAAACAAAAGTAACCAAAGAGAGAAAGGGTTTATTCTGGTTCATAATTCAAAGATCTAGTCCATCATTATGAAGACTCCTTCCATTTTTTACCACTAATCACTCCTTTGCTCACTCTCAAATTCATAGTCTTTTACACTTGTGTGTGTTCCTAAATACATAAATACAACCTGTTCTGTCTGTATAATGTTCCTTGTATGCCTATGTTTTCAGAGTTGGCTTTTCCACATAGACAGGGTTGTTGGTCTGACTCTTGGCTTCAACATTTTCAACTGTCTCCATGGGTTTGTAGCTATCTGGGGAAACATCAGCTTTGTTCAAAACTCTTTGTTGTTTTCCTCCAGAAGTATTAAAGAGGAAGCTTACCAAAACATGTAACTTAGTAAAGGTGAGCAACTATTTCCATTACTAGTGGTTAGTACTGATTATCAATTTGACACATTCTAACACGTTCTGGGAGGTGAGATGTTGTGTATTCCTATGGAGGATTATTTTGACTGCAGTTTAAGTTTAGTGACAAGATGTCTCTACCATAATCCCTGAAGAGGGTCATCTTGAAATATATAAATTGTCTATTCTTCAACCACCTCAGAGAGCTGAGAGGGATAAATATATCTGATTATATAGGAAGTGCAGGGCCTGCAGCTTCCAACACTAAGAAATGACAAACCAGTGACTACCTGGACAGTTCCCATTTTCTCTCCATACATCCCAGCATCAGTGTTCAGCCTTTTGGTCCTGTTTCTCTGACAGACATTTATTGTAGAGCAGGGATTGTGAAGGACTAACCTACCCTGTCTTGGCAGAGCTAGGCTGTCGACTTCCCTGCTACCAAGTTTTGTCCTTTTTGGACAGCAGTCTGTCTGCAGTTGAAGCAAGGAGTTTTTACATGCCAAGAGATAGGCTTGCCACTAATTCAACCATCTCACACTGGAGATTCTTCGATGCTTTTCTTCTACTTGGAGTAGAATAGGGGGTGCTGTCTCATAGCTAAATTTTGAGTTGTTTAGGAATCAAGAGGGCGTTCTAGATCTAAGAAGATGGTTATAATAGTGATGCAAGTTAGTATGAAAACTAAGTCAGTTATAGAACTTTAAACTCATGGAGATGGTTAGAAGGTAGAAGGTTAAAGTCAGGGGCCAAATATGTATGAACTGGACATTGGGAAGGTATACTAGGCCATTTAACTCTCATTAAAGTGGCATATTTTTTTTTGTTTGGTTTTTTGGGACAGGGTTTCTCTGTGTATCCTTGGCTGTCCTGGACTCACTTTGTAGACCAGGCTGGCCTCGAACTCCCAAAGATCCACCTGCCTCTGCCTCCCAAGTGCTGGGATTAAAGGCGTGCGCCACCACCGCCCGGCTAAATGTGGCATATTTAATTCTGCTGTTTTGTATAGAATTTACTGTTTTAAGAGAAAGAACCATTTGTTGGAATGAAAAGAGAAGCTGTTGGGGGGGGGGGAAGAGGGTGGAAGGGTGGGACAGGAAGGGGGAATAGGGAAGGGTTTGCGACTGAGATGTAACTTGAAGAAAAAAAAATAAAGTACTTATAAAAAAAGAGAAATATATAAATTGAAAAAGGAGCAGCAGTGTGTTTTCATTGTTTCTTGCTTCCTGACTGTATATATGATGTAACTAACTGCTTCAAACTCCTGCTGCCTTGATTTCTTCATCACGATGTATTGGAACCTTGAACTGTTGCCAGCATAAACTTTTTCTTCAAGTTACTTTAATTGGTTTATTTTTATTACAACAAGTAACTAAGACAGAGGGTTTCTTGGAAGCCCTAAAACTTGGACTGAAGAGTGAGGGGAAATGACATACTACTTTCTACTCCTCTCAAATTCTTCCCATAAAATTCCTTGATAAAATGATCCAGTATGCATGGATAATAGATACAAATGTGATTTGTCTACTGTATTTTTCACGCTTATGTGTTTAGAGAATCCATATAGATTATATAAACCCTTGCTTTCCATTCCTATCATTTTGGGAATATCAATCAAAAATCAGAAGAGCAACTCTATCATTCTGTTGCAAAATTTTAAGTAGGTAGCCAAATAGAATTTATTTTATTAGCATTTATATAATGTTTAACCAATTTTAGAGAAAATGTGAAAGATTCTAAAGTATGCTGTTTCATTTTTCTTGTATTTTCCAACTAGTTTCTTTGCTTTGCTTTTCCCCTAGCTCAAACTGATGTATGTGTAGAAGCTAACTAGTTTGGGGGTATGTGGCTATGGGAACAAGTCCAACTCCATTTACCACATGGCAAACCATAGTCATTACTCAGTGACTGCTAAGAAAATACTTTCAAAGTCTGTACCTAAAGAAAATCAGGTTCAAATTCTGATTATAATCTACATTCACAAGGAAATGAGTTTTAGACATAAATAAAGGATAGCATGACACTCAAAGAAGAGAAAAACAAAGATTTAAAAGGTAGTCAGTAGTACAATGTTTTTTTTCTGAAGCAATTCTACTACCTAAATTGTGTATGTTAGGCTATATTTTAAAGAAATAATTATTTATTGTTTAAAATTATGGAAAAGATAACTAATTTATTTGGTAGGAAATTAGTTTGTATTTTGATTGGATAATATATGAAAATACCAAAACTCTGTATGCTCATTGTGATCATTAGTGTTAACTGGTTAATTTTATAGAACCTAGAAAGCCCTTGGAAGAGTATCTATAAGGGGTTATCTTGGTTAAGCTAGTTTACATTGGAGAGTCATCTTAATTATAGGAAGTAACATTCTTTGAGGGAGAGATATAAGGTTGTATAAAATGAGGAATATAAGCTGAACACTAAAATCCATGCATTCATTGCTCTATGCTTCTTACGTGTAGCTACAAATGTGATCAGTTGCCTCAAGTTCCAGCCACTGTGATTTCCTTAGTATGATGGACTGCAACCTGAGATTGTAAGTCTAAATAAACACTTTTTCCTGTAAGTTGTCAGGTCAGAGTATATTATCTTGTCAATAGAAAAGAAACTAAAATACTCACTGAAATGCTAAGTAACCACGTCAATATGGTCTCTGGAATAGATAAAATAATGGATTTCTACAGGTGCCCGTGACATAATAGTCAAAACCGTAACTATGTTACATTTCATAATAAAAGGTCTTTTTTAAAAATAATTCATATTAAGGATGCTGAGACACAAAGATTATCTTGGAGGAAATTAACCTTAATCAGTCTGTTCCTTAAAAGTGCAAGAAAAAAGCAAAAGAGAAAATCATAGGAAAGGCCCCTTGTCAAGTACAAAATGTTTCATCATAGGTTTTGAGATATAAGGCTCTTAGGTGATATTTAATAGGACAGAGAGACCTCAAGGATCAAATTCTACTAATATCTGGATGAAAAAGGAAATGAGTTCCCCTTAAACATCCAGAACTATGAGCCAGAATAAATTGCCATCACTTTGATTTTTAAAAAATTGTCTTCGGATTGTTAAAAATCACATGTATATCTTTTATAAACTAAGCAGGTTATCTACCACTGAATTCCATCTCTAGGCCTACCCCTTTTGTTTTAATCTGACAGAACTCTAAAATGTTAAAATTTTAAGAGCTGTTCTGTTTTATAATGATATTGTAACAATAGAAAACTAATATAGATTTCATAAAGTAGTAATAGCTTCCTTAACATGGTGACAAATATTATACCTGTCAACATGTAGTCTCAGTGACACATTACACTGGTAGCTCCTAAACAAAATAAATCTTAGTAGTTGATTAGATCTGTGGTACAGTCTACCCATAGTGATGGATCTTCACTGTTCCTTCAATCACAGCCTCTCCTTTATGGGAACTACTATGCACAAAGGCAAATGCAGCTGATAATTTTTCTAGTATGAGTAGTCTGATGTTGTTGCTGGGGTATTGTTTGAATATGTTTTTAATATGTCTTTATTGTTAGATCTGTTATTTACTATTTCTAATTCTCTAACTCCAATCACCATTTTGAGTCTTAATTTTGTTTTGTTAAAAACCTTACAGCGTTCTGTCAGATTAAACATTTCGTCACATACATTTTTAGTGAATGATTCATTCATTGCTCTCAAAAGTTTTAATGAACCTTTACTATGGGCTAAACATTTTTCTACATCCTTGTGATACTTTAATGTAAAAAAAATATGTAAGAAATTATGACAATGTGCAGAGAGTGAGATACTTTGTAAGACTGAGCCTCAAATGGGATGTCTTTATCATGCCCTCCCCTCAAGACTCAGGGATCTATTCAGAAGAGGCAGAAAAATTGCAGAAGCCAGAGGCTGTAGAAGACTGCAAGGAAACAATGTCTTCCAAAACACCCATACATGCACACAAGTAAATAAGTAAATAAAGTTCAAAATGAAAAATAACTTAACTTTCCATTTAATATCTCAAAAAACCCACAAATATTTGAAACTAAAGTGATTGATCAAGGCAATAATCATGTATATTGCATGATCCACAACAAAGGTATATAGAAATGACATTTAAACATAGGATATATTTCAAGAATATAAAATTTTTACATGATTTTAAAACAAAGAAATAAAAACTAAGCCATGAAACCTTTGGCAAAACAGTTGAAAAAATGTCTCAATCATGAATATTCTTAAAGGAGAAGCAAGTTGGGAATAACATATCTAACACAAGTGTTACTTATACTTAGTCACAATTTCAACATGAAGATTTTAAATTGAACAGGTGGCTCTATTTCTGCACCATAATCAGTAGTAGTGGTATCTAATAAATATTGTTTGCTTATGTTTCAAGTGATAATTATGTCTGTTTTCCTTATTCAAATATAAAAGGATTCTTTCTTTAGAAATGAATATTTAAAAGAAAATTTATAAGTTAATTATAAATTATAAAATTAATGTTTTGTCTAAAAAGCAAACTGTGTTTCTCAAGAAAATTATTTGCATTGCTGTCTCCTTATCTTTCAAAATCACAATAGTACATAAAATATTTTATTGAGGTTTTCAATTTTTTAAAAACTTTCATATAATTAATTTCACTTCAGACAGTTGACAAATATTAACATTTTTACTTCTACTGACACTGGAAATAGTGCTTAAAAATTGTCTTCCACACATTTAATATGTTCTCTAAAATGGGCTGTTGAGTAAAACCTAAAATACAAGTTAAAAATATTATTGGAGGTTGGAGAGATGGCTCAAGGGTTAAGAGCACTGATTGTTCTTCCAAAGAATCCAAGTTCAATTACCAACACCAACATAGCAGCTCACAACTATCTGTAACTCGAATTTCAGGGGATTCAACACCCTCACACAGACATACATGCAGGCAAAACACCAACACATATAAAATTTAATTATAAATTACTTTATAAGCTTAAGTGTATATACTTTCTCTATACATCCATAGAAACATTGTTATGGTACACAATCAACTTATATTTTCACTACACAAAATTGTTTGCTATAGTTTTAGTGCTGGACAATCAATCCTAGACATATTTATTCTTAGAGAAAAGGGCCACATGTATAGTTTGGAATGAAGCCATACACATTTGTTTCTATAGTTCCAAAAACTGCTCTAGTTAATAGCCCTGGCAGGTAGTTTAGGAGGTGGCTCACAGTCTGACATGGGCTGTTCAGAATGTTCTTCTTTCAGTCTCAGTAAAAGGGAACAGACTTTGATCAAGCAGGAACAAGTTGGGTAGGGGATGGCATAAGAAGTTGAAAGAGGACAGGCAAACAAGACTAACTGGATGCTTTGTTTAGAGTGCCTTAAAACTCATTTCCAGAAATGAAAGTAAAGGGGAAGAGAAGGCAAATACTCCAGTGAAAAATATAAAAAGAAATGAAAACCATATAGTGTATAATGACTTTTTAACATTTACCCGAGTTTTGCCTCAAATCTGCCCTCAGTTAGGTTGTTCCCTGCCAGTAGATATAGGCAGATTCAGAGAAATATCAAAGCAGATCTCCTCATAGAATCTCTTTGAGTTGAGCCAGTACACCATGCTATTTATATATTGTTTCACTGGACTCTCTTTCTTCCCCTCAAGACCTAATACTATTTTGTTCCTCGGATTTCAACAATAATATATCTTCCTTGGGCAATGGAGAGATGGCTTAGCCCTTAAGAGCTGCTCTTGTAGAAGACATGGGCTGGGTTCCCAGCATCCACACAGTCCAGCGACTCACAACAATCTGTTAATTCCACAGCAAGAGGTTTGTCATCCTTTTATAGCCTCTTTGAATACTGTACACATATGGTGCAAAGCAGGCAAACAATTATACAGATAGGATAAAAATAAACAAATCTTTAAAAAATATTTCTTCCTCCAGAAAGACTTTAAACAATTTCCCAATATTATGATATAATTCATCTGGCATGTTACCTTGGTGTTTAGGTCCACTGTCATCATATCTCTTGTCTCAGGATTTTTGGTTAAATTTATGTGTTTTCTTGTGGACTTTGGAGTATTTGAGACAGTTTGTACAATTGTTACTTTTGAATTTTAAGCTTGAAATACTTCACATATTGTATTTGTTGAATTATTAAGTTAATTTTTAGGAGTAAAATAAACTAGGTCAATGTGTGAATAGATTCTGTATTGTCCCCACATCCCTTCAGATTTATTTTTATTATTTTTATGTGTTATTATTCTTATAGTTCATTCAGTTTAATTGCTAGTTGTTAAATTCCACAATTACATTGCATTACATTGTAGGTATGTATGACCAACCAGTGTATCAAACTGAAACAATCTATCGATAGCAACTTGTAGTCTCTACCAAAAAAGTTAGAGTTATATAAAAGAGCTTAAAAAATAACACTGACTGAATACATGAATTGGAAATGTAATTTCAAACACATGGAGGTTGCAGATTTTGGAATTGAGATTGAGTATATAAAAGTCACCAACACTTTTAAAAAATTATTTATCAAAAATATCTTTGAGCATCAAGTTGGTGCAATCAGTTTACAAATCAGAAATATAAATGATATTGTATCTCTTGAAAATGGTAGCCTTAATTTTACTTTTACTACCAGCTGAATAAAAGTTCACTGAATTGTTTTCTGTTTTTTAGTCAAAATATCTCCTCCCCCCGCTTCTAAAGCAACAAAATAAAATGCCTAAAATCATGTTATTTTATGATAACAATTTTACAGCTGCTAAGATAGAGGCAATTCTAACCTCCCATATCTATTATAAATGACACTGAAATTATCATCCTTTGGTTGAAAGAGAGGGTAAAATATTTGTTACAATACAGTCTCTCCAGCCTGCCATCCTGTGAAGAATGTTATGACTAAAATTAGAGAGTGCAGGCAACATTACTTAATTTCAGTCTTTTTGTAGAAGGAGGAGAGCATTGGGCCTGAAGAGATAAATAGACATCAGAACAAAGAGAAGCTAGTCAGTTCCTGCTGGTTTCTTCACAGCATGTGTGCTAAGCCTATAGTCATCCAAGAAGCTTAAAACTCAATTAAGGATGTTGGTAAATTGCACTAAAGCTTATATTTTGTTTTCTTCTGGATAAAAAAGAAAAATTCGTTTCATTTACCAAACACAAGACTTGATTTTTTTCCTAAGGTTTCACTTTAATTTTACATTCCCTAATGTGTTAAAATAACCCTTAAAATGGTGTCAACCCAATCTTCCAATAATAAATTAACTTACATATCACATGAAAAATCCTTGCAGATCAGTTAACAAGACCTGTCTCAAGATGCTTAACTTTAAATATTAATGATAGTGTATGTATTATATATTTAAAATTTCAATATATTTCTTTTGTTTTGAAGAGAAATCTTGAGTTTGAGAAAAACAGTAACAAATTACATTAGTGGGAAAACCACAAAGATATTTAATTGCCTAAACAATATTATATTTGAATGGTTTCACATTAAACAACCACATCTTACTTTTATATCTGAAACCTGGAAAAACAATTTAGAAGAATACAATGATTGAATATTCCAGTTAATTAAAGGACAAAAGTTTTCTTTCATTAAGTGTTTCTAAGGGAAGCTGCACTACTAATGGACATGTTTTTTTAAATTATGAATTATTGGTCATATGCTGTTTAACATTACTATTTCCACTTTGATATCTAAGGGCATATTTCTATATTTAAATTCTTGAAATACAGATTTTGTGAATGAAGCATGTCTGTTTTTTTAGATATTCTAATGCAAAAAAGAGGATTCATGTTGTCATGAATATTATAATAATTACAAATCTGTACTATTTTTGGTGATTGCTTTTCATTCCCCTTTTATAGTTTATAGAAATGGGTGGAATATATTGCTTATACTTATTTATAGATTCTTTGTTTAAGTGACTTTTAAACCCCACTACCTTCCCTTCAGATCCCTTTCTTCCCTTTTATACTTCCTCTCTCTGCTTGTCTGTCCCATATACACATATGTTTGTGTGTGAATACATTTTATATATGTGTGTGTGTGTGTGTCTGTATGTATCTATATATACACATATATATACATGTATGTATATATACATACATGTACACATATGTATATATACACATGCATACACACACACACACACATATATATATACGTATATATATTTTTATATACACGCACACACATACACACACAGAAGCCTTCCATGTCTCTCCTTTTCAACTGTACATCTGCAGGCATTGATGTCACCACCAAATAGCATATTTGCTCTTTACAGTCAGCTGGAACTTGGATCATGGGCTTTTCATGATTTCTAGTGATAGCACAAGGCAGGAACAGGGACCCTGGCTATAGTAGTAACACAGACCCAGACAAGACTCTCAGACATGAACATAGCTTCATGTTTCAGTGTAGGCCACTTGCAACAATATGAGCCCCTGTGGCAGGATCACCCTTTGCCATCAGCATGGCTTCAGGCTATTGCATAAATTGTGGGCATTCTTGTGGTCTTTGGTAGTTAACATAGGCCACGAACATTCACACAGACACTAGCTGTTCGGACCACGGACACAGACATGGTCCTCAGAGGCAGCATGGTGGTGGGACATTATTACCATGACCTCAGATGGCAGTGCAGGCCACACAGATTGGTATGCTCCATCACAGCTCACAGACACCAACACCTATGCATTTTCAATAATAGAATTGCTTGTACAAGATTTATATAAGATTATAGCAGTTGACATGCCAACTTGTATTGGGGAAAGATTCACAAGTCCCCATGACAGTTCATCAAGGACAGTCAACACTGCTAAGGAAGAATCAATTTTCCTTAGGGATAAACTTCTTGATAGATTACCCATGCCCAAGTGATAGGCCCTAAACCCATGAATGAAAGGACAACATTAATTGTACTTAGTAAAACACACAAGCCTGTGCAACAGAATATTTTTATTTATAACACTTATATTTATTAGTACCTATCAAACACCTATAAAATACCTAAATCCTATAATCTAAAACCTATTTTAATTCCCTAAAAAGGATACTAATATTCTTAGCATAGGTCTGGGCAGGATAACCTGATTTATGGCAGTCTCAGCAGGCAGTCCCTTTCAAGCTTAGTGTCTATTGGGCCTAATATTGTCAGTTCACAAGGCTGGTTTCTTTCAACCACCAAATTGGGGCCTGTTTGTAAAGTCAGTCTGTTCCAACTGACAAATTTAGGGCTGCTTGAGCAGCTTCCAAACTCTGCTTGCCTTGCTGTCAGTTGGGCTTAACCTTGTCAGTTCACGCCAAGCTTTCCTTATGTGTTACCAGATACCAAGTTGAACTGCATACTCATTCACTAAAGAGAATTAATGTCTACCACAAGCACGCATGCACACAAACATTCATTAATATGTATGTGCAATGATAATTATAGAAGAAGAGGATATGATTTTGATAAGGGAATATGGAGTAGGGACGTGGGAATAATTGGAGAGAGGAAAGGGAGGAATGGATATGAGGTTAAATACAATGTATTTATGTAAGAAATTCTCCAAAAGTAATAATAAATGCTCTTATGGGCCAGAAATCTTGCCAGTGGGTAAAAGCACTGAGTCTGATCCCCATATCCCATAGTAGAAGAAAATAACTATCTTCTGAAAATTGGCCTCTGATGTCATAATGAGCTCCATAGCATGCATGAATGCACATGCAACCACACACATACACATATGCATGCATGCACACATACATGCACACCCATACACACTAAAATTTTAAAACAAGATATTCCACGACAAAATCAAATTTAAACAGCATCTACCCACAAATCCAGCCCTACAGAAGATTCTTGAAGGAAAATTCCAACCCAGAGAAGATAACTACACCCAAGAAAACAGAGGAAGCAAAAAACCCCACTGTAGCTAAACCAAAAGAAACACACAACCACCACCTATATCAAAATAACAGTAAATAAAAACCTTTGGTCACTAATATCCATCAACATCAATGGATTCAACTCCCCAGTAAAAAGACACAGGCATACAGAATGGATCCATAAACAAGACCCAACATTTTGCTGCATACAAGAAACACATATTACTAACAAAGTTAGATCCTACCTCACAGCAAAGGTTTGGGAAAAGGATTTCCTAGTAAATGGGGCCAGGAAGCAAGCTGGAGTAGCCATCCTAATATGAAATAAAATGGGCTTTCAACTGAAGTTAATCCAAAAAGATAGGGAATGGCACAACATACTTGTCAAAGGAAAAATTCATCAAGACTACATCTCAATACTGAATATCTATGCCCCAAATATGAGCGCACTCACATTTGTAAAAGAAACTCTTCTAAAGCTTAAATCACATATTTATCCCCACACATTTGTAGTCAGAGACTTCAACACCCCACTCACAACAATGGACAGGTCATTGAGACAGAAAACAAACAGAGAAATAATGAGCCTAAGAGATGTCATGAACCAAATGAGTCTAACATATATCTACAGAACGTTTTACCCAAACACAAAAGGATACACCTGCTTTTCAGCACCACATGGAACCTCCTCCAAAATGGCCATATAGTTGGAAAGAAAGCAAGACTCAACAGATACAGGAAAATTGATATAACCTCTTGGGTCTTATCAGACCACCACAGAATAAAGCTGGATTTCAACAACAACTGAAATAACAGAAGGCCTACACACTCATGGAAACTGAACAACTCTCTACTGAATGACCACTGGGTCAGGGGCGAAATAAAGAAGGAAATCAAAGACTCTTTAAAATCCAATGACAATGAAGGCACAACATACCCAAACCTATGGAACACAATGAAAGCAGTGCCCTGAGGAAAGTTCATAGCACTAAGTGCCTTCAAAAAGAAAATTGTGACAGCTCATATTAGCAAATTAACAGTAGAACTGGAAGAACTGGACAAAAAAGAAGCAAACACTCTCAAGAGGAGCAGAAGGCAGGAAATCATCAAACTTAGGGCTGAAATTAACAACTTGGAAACAAAAAGAACAATACAAAGAATCAATGAAACCAAGAGTTGGTTCTTTGAGAAAATCAACAAAATAGACAAACCCTTAGAAAATCAGAAATAAAAGGAAGAAATAACAACAGACATTGAGAAAATCTAGAGAATCTTTAGGTCCTACTTTAAAAATCTGTACTACCCCAAATTTGAAAACCTAAGCAAAATGGATAATTTTCTTGATATATTCCACCTACCAAAGTTAAATCAAAGTTAGGTTAACAGATTAAACATCCCTATAACCCCTAAGGAAATAGAAACAATCATTAAAAATCTCCCAACCAAAAAAAGTCCAGGGCCAGATTGTTTAACCACAGAATTCTACCAGACCTTTAATGAAGAGCTAATACCAACACAATTCAAACTCTTCCACAAAATGCAATCAGAAGGAACACTGCAAAACTCACTCTATGAGGCCACAGTCACCTTGATTCCTAAAACACAAAGACACAACAAAGAAAGAGAACTTCAAACCAATTTCCCTCATGAACATAGACACAACAATAAAAAAAAAATACATCAAAAGTATTATACACCATGATCAAGTAGGGTTCATCCCAGGAATTCAGGATGGTTCAACTTACAAAAATCCATTCACATAATTCACCATATAAACAACTGAAAGAAAAAAACACATGACCATCTCCCTAAATACTGAAAAAGCATTTGACAAAATCCAACATCCCTTCATGCTAAAAGTCATGGAGAGAACAGACATACAAAGTCCATTTCTAGAAATAATAAAGGCGATATACAGCAAACAAGTAACCAGCATCAAATTAAATGAAGAGAAACTTAGGGCATTTCCTCTAAACTCAGAGTCAAGGCAAGGATGCCCACTTTCTCCATATCTCTTCAACATAGTACTTGACATTCTTCCTAGAGCAATAAGACAACCAAAGGAGATCAAGGGGATACAAATTGGAAACTAAGAAGTCAAATTATCCCTATTTGCAGACAGTATGATAGTATATATAAACGGCACCAAAAATTCCACCAGAGAACCTTTACAACTGATAAACACCTTCAGCAAGGTGGCTGGATAAAAAATTAATTCAAAAAAATCAGAAGGCCTTCTTTATACAAAAAATAAATGGGCTAAGAAAAAAATTAGGGAAACAACACCCTTCACAATAGCTACAAACAATATAAAATACCTGGGGGTAACTGTAACCAAGCAAGTGAAAGACCTCTAGAACAAGAACTTCAAGTCCTTGAAGAAAGAAATTTAAAAGGCCATCATAAGATGGAAATATCTCCCATGCTCATGGATAGGTAGGATTTACATAATAAAAATGGCCATTCTGCCAAAAGCAATATACATATTCAATGCAATTCCTATCAAAATAAATACCACCACAATTCTTTATAGACATGGAAAAAGCAATTCTCCACTTCATATGGAATAACAAAAAAAAAAACAACAAAACACAGAATAGCTAAATCAATCCTGTACAATTAAAAAAAAAATCTGTAAGTATCACCATCCCAGATTTCAAGCTGTGCTACAGAGCAATAGTAATAAAAACAACATGGTACTGGTATAGAAAGAGACAAGTGCATCAATGGAATCAAATTGAAGACTCAGAAATAGACCCACACACCTATGGTCACTTAATTTTTGACAAAGAAGCCAAAAGCGCACAGTGGAAAAAGGACAGCATCTTCAACAAATGGTGCTGGTCCAACTGGATGTCGACATGTAAAAGAATGAAATTAGACCCATACTCATCACCTTGCACAAAACTTAAGTCCAAGTGGATCAAAGACCTTAACATCAAAGGCCTGACACGAAATCTATTAGAGAAAGTGTGGAAAGCCCACGAACTCATAGGCATAGAGGAAAACTTCCTGAAGAGAACACCAACAGCTCAGGCTCTAAGACCGACAATCAATAAATGGGACCTCATGAAACTGACAAGCTTCTTTAAGGCAAAAGACACTGTCATTTGAACAAAACGGTAACCTAAAGATTGGGAAAAAAATCTTCAGCAACCTCACATTTGACAGAGGATTAATATACAAAATTTACAAAGAACTCAAGAAATTAAATGCCAAGAAAGCAAATAATCCAATCAAAAAATGGGGAGCAGAGCTAAACAGAGAATTTACAAAGGAGGAATCCCTAGTGGCTGAGAGACACTTGAAGAAATGCTCAGCATCCTGAATCATCAGGGAAACACAGCTCAAGATGACTCTGAGATTCCATCTCACACTTGTCAGAATGGCTAAAATAAAAAACTCAAATGACAGTACATACTGGTGAGGTTATGAAGAAAAGGGAAACACTCCTCCATTGGTGGTAGTAGTGCAAGTTTGTACATCCACTATGGAAATCAGTACGGTGATATCTTAGAAAACTTGAAATAGCTCTACCTCAAGACCCAGCCATACCACTTCTAGGTATACATCCAAATGATTTCTCACCAAACCAAAAGGGCGTTACCTCATCTATGTTCATAGCAGCCTTATTTGTAATAGCTAGAAACTGGAAACAGCCTAGATGTCCCTCAACTGAGAAATTGATTAAAAAAAAAAAACTATGGTAAATTTACACAATGGAATACTACTCAGCCATCAGAAACAAGGAAATCATACAATTTGCAGCCAAATGGATGGAACTAGGGAAGCTTATCCTGAGTGAGCTAATCTAGACTTAGAAGGATACACATGACATCTATTCAATTATAATCATATTTTAGCCATATAGTACAGGATAACTATACTACAACCAATGCACCAAAGAGAACATGAACACAGACTTTTCTCCCTGTCTGTGAGATACTTTGCTCTAGTGGTGCGGCCTTGTAGGCCCCAGTGTATCAGGAGGTTCTTGGCCCGCATATGACTGCTGAACTGGGGTGGGGGACTGATATGTAGGGATACTCCACTCTGTAGGAGTAGAATAGAAGTTATAGGGGGCAGAGGGAGGGGTGGAAAGAGGGCACTGTGATGGTGATGTAGCCTGAAGTAATAAATAAACATAAAAAGAATTTTTTACAAAGAGGGAAAAAAAGAAAGAAAAATAATGTTAAGGAAATTATATTATAGTCAAGAGCACAATTATAGAGCATCATAACATGAAGATGCTACAGTACAACTTCAATGAAGATAAGTTGTGTTTTTTTATTTCAGAAACAATTTTGAAATGTTTTAAATGTGACTGTCTCCTAAGTGGGGAATAAGAAGAACATTTGCCTTTCTTTTCCAATTAAGAGTTTCTCATTTTTTTCTTTCAGAATATTAAATAGAAAGGTCAAGTTTTCAGATGATTTAAAAAAGGAAATTTGATTTAAAAAAAACCCAAAAGCATAAAAACATGTTGAGAGAATTAAGGAAAAAATATCATTTTGTCTTATTTACTTGAGACAGATTCCTACTATATATAGTTCATGTTGGTCTCACACTCATGATTCCTCTGGCCTCACTCTTCTAGTGCTGAAATTACAGGCATGGCTCTCCATGTTTGGTGAGTACCTATATTTTATTGTATGTAAAATTATGAATACCAGGCTAGATATTCAAATAAATATATAAGTGATTTATAAATTTCAGTCGTGGAATGTGAGACATTAATAGTATGGAGATTGTTGTTAGGGATTATGCTGTTTTAGTAGATTAGAGGTTGTAGTTTCTTCTCCAATAACCATGACATCACTAGCACTAAGTAGGTAGCTAGGTTTCCAATATCAGGCATTGTCTCCCTCTTGTTGAGAGGATATTAAGTTCAATTAGAGAGTTGATGTTTATGGTCAATGTATTCACAAAGATACTTGAGCCATTGCTATATCCTTAGGGTTATTGTGCCAGGCTGGACAACAGGCTGTTCCCAACAGTAACATAGCAGCTTACAAACAATCATAGCTCTATTTCTAGAGCATCCAGGGGCCTGTTCTGGTCTACTGGGATACTGGGAACACATGTGGTGCACAGACATACATACAAAACATTCATACATATAAAAATAAAAACAAATACATCTTAAAATGTAATATATACAATATTTTCTACTTGGAGCTTTAGATAAATATGCCATATATTAACTTTCAACAATTGTTTATGAAGCTTGTATAATTATAAATAAAAAGTTTTGCCCCTAGAGCCATTGCAGATGTGGCTGCTGTGTCACATGTGCATCAGGAGGTGGCAGAGAGGAAAGAGGCTATGTCTACATCCAGTGTTCTGACCTATGAACATCTGAATGAATAGTAGCCTAACATTCCCTGAAAAAAAAAAAAAAACAAGCATTAGGACACCAACATTTCAGCATCAGGGGGTCCAAGAAGGGGGAGCTAACCTGTGAGGTCCACCAGTCCAGCACTAGGCAAGTACCAGATGGGCTCCAAGACAAGAAGCAAGCCACAGACTAGAAGAACCATGCCTGGCTCTGGATGCAGTGGTTGTGGGTGAGCAGGCCCCAAGGGTGTGGAAGAGCCAGCTGTGCAATTTGTCTGCTTTGTGGTGTTGGCTAGGGAGAAGTCCCTTCCCCTCCCTCTAGCCCTCACCACCAGTGGAAGACAGGAGATCTGGCCCCCATGAAGTTATAAGGGCATGGTGGGAGTGGAAAATTGTACAACTATTATGGAAATCAGTCTGGCGATAACTTAGAAAACTGGCAACAGTTCTACCTCAAGTTCCAGCCATACCACTCCTGGGCATCCAGAATATTCCTCACCAAACCCAAAGGGCATCAGTTCAACAATGTTCATAGCAGCTTTATCTGTAATAGCTAGAAACTGGAAACAACCCAGATGTCTCTCAACCGATGAATGGATAGAAAAACTGTGGTACATTTACACAATGGAAAACTACTCAGCTATCAGAAACAAGGAAATCATGCAAATTGCAACCAAATGGGTGGAACTAGAAAAGCTCATCCTGAGTGACCCAGACCCAGAAAGATGTACATGGCATGTATTCATTCATAGCTGGAGTAGGACCTGTACCTCTTCTGGACAGTACAGTTCAGCCTGGATGTGGGGATTGTGAGTGAGCAAGCCCCGAGTGTGTAAATATGAGAGAGCCAGCTCTGCTTTTTGTCTGCTTTGTGGTGGTGTTGGCAAGGGAGAGTTCACCATTCCCAGTGGTAGACAGGAGAACTGGTCCCACAGGGCTATAAGAGCAGGAGAGCTGTCCATGCCACTCAAGGTGCAGCACTTGGGACAGCAGGGCCTGCACCTAGTATGGGCAGCATAGTACAGCTGAACCTTGATGTGGGGGTTGTGGGTGAGCTGTCCCCAAGGGAGTGAGTGTTGGAGAGCCAGCCCTGCTTTTTGTCTGCTTTGCTGTAGTATTGGCTAGGGAAGGTGTCATGAAACCAGGAGAGTTGTCCCTGCCCCTTATCTGCTGCAGCACTAGGGAGAGCAGGCCCTGTACCTTACCTAGGTAGGACAGTAGAAGTGGCCGTGGATATGGGGTTTCCAGGCCCAGAACCATAGCTTTGTGTTGACCTACTTCAACACATACCTCATGGATAAACTGCTGGATTGTATGAAGAGAGCAGTTCCATAGACCCAAAACTGCAGGATCTCTATGACACAGGACAACAACAGGTATCTGAGAGGAGTCCCAGTGAGGTTCCAGCATTAACAAAGTAGCAGAAATCAGAGGCCTTGTACCAGACCAAGGAGTCAATATAATGAACATTTGCAAGCAAAAAAGTGTGGACAAAAGGGAATATTTGGGACACACTGAAGACACATTACAGCTTCCATAATGAATTTTTTTCTGTTGGGAGTGGTTGCAAGGGTGGAAGTTGGGTCTGTGAGGAGGTAGGAGATGAGTGAGATCAGGGTGCATGATGTGAAATTCACAAAATAAAAAACAATAAAAATATATATTAAACATAAATAAATGAAAAGTTTAAAGTCAATTATTTTTGTAAAGTGTACTATTTAATAATTGTTAATGACTTATTGTTTCATATTTAAAACTCTCATATTCTCCAAACTAAGCCAGAAAAATCATTACATGCAGTAAAAATGTTCAAGCCCTAATAAGCATTTCTCTTTAAACTTTAAATAATTAATACAATAAAAAGTTGTCTTGATAATTTGTATGCAGTTTGCACATATCAGATACTATTCCATTCCTGAAACCAGACCAGGTCATAAGGGGGACATAAACAAAAGAATATGAATTACCTAATGAAGATGAACATAGAATTTCTACTATTTACATTCATGTGCCTCCTGAGAACAGGGGGAATCCCTAGAGAATTCTTAGTCAAATCAAAAATTACATTCTTTCCATGTCCCTAGAGGCTTAGCAAAACATACTGAGAATGTAGTAATATATTTTAAAGAAAAAAAAAGACCTCAAAATGACAGAAATGAATAGAATCTATTTAACAATTTTTTCTTAAAGTAGTAATTTCCCATTTCAAATCTCCATAAAGATTAATGAGAGTTTCTGGGGACTTGCACCTCTAAATACTTGAAAAAATATCTAACAGTAGTATGTGAATTTTTTATTTTTTAGATTTTTAGTTTTTTTTTTTACATTTATTTATTACTTCAAGTTACATCTCAATCACAGCCCCCTCCCCCCAACTTTCTCGGTCACACCCTCCCAGCCTCTCCCACCTATCCTACTCCTCCAGTGTGGAGTACCCTCACACCTCAGCCCTCCTCAGTTCATCAGTCATATGAGGGCTAAGAGTTTTCTCTTGCACTGGGGGCCTACATGGTAGCTCCACTAAAGCAAAGTGTCACACTAACAGGTAGAAAATGTCCATGTTCCTGTTCCTATTGGTCTCTTGGTTGTAGGAGAGTTATCCTGTACTATATGGCTAAAATCCAGCTATAAATGAATACATGCCATGTACATCTTTCTGGGTCTGGGTCACTCAGGATGAGCTTTTCTAGTTCCACCCATTTGGTTGCAATTTGCATGATTTCCTTGTTTCTGATAGCTGAGTAGTTTTCCATTGTGTAAATGTACCACAGTTTTTCTATCCATTCATCGGTTGAGGGACATCTGGGTTGTTTCCAGTTTCTAGCTATTACAGATAAAGCTGCTATGAACATTGTTAAACTGATGTCCTTGGGGTTTGGTGAGGAATATTCTGGATGCCCAGGAGTGGTATGGCTGAAACTTGAGGTAGAACTGTTGCCAGGTTTCTAAGTTATCGCCAGACTGATATCCATAATAGTTGTACAATTTTCCACTACCACCAGCAATGGAAGAATGTTCCCCTTTCTTCACAACCTCACCAGCATGTGCTGTCATTTGAGTTTTTGATCTTAGCCATTCTGACAGGTGTAAGATGGTATCTCAGAGTCATCTTGAGTTGCATTGCTTTGATGCTTAAGGATGTTGAGCATTTCTTCAAGTGTCTCTTAACCATTAGAGATTTCTCTTTTGTGAATTCTTTGTTTAGCTCTGTACTCCATTTTTTTAATTGGATTATTTGGTTTCTTGGTGTTTAATTTCTTGAGTTCTTTATAAATTTTGGATATTAGCCCTCTGTCGGAAGTGGGGTTGGTAAAGATATTTTCCCAATCTGTCGGCTGCTGTTTTGTTCTAATGACAATGTCCTTTGCCTTACAGAAGCTTTTCAGTTTCATGAGGTCCCATTTATTGATTGCTGGTCTTAGAGCCTGAGCTTAGATAGAAGATCTAGGGCTGCAGAGATGACTCAGCAATTATGAGCTCATACTGCTCTTTACAGACAGCCTGAGTTTGGTTCTTATCACCCACAACCACCTGTAATTCTATCTCCCATAAATCAGACAGCCTTTTCTGAACTTTGTAGGTATCTACACTCATAGTTACATACCCACACACAGATACACACATACATGCACATAATTAAAAATAGAACAAAGGAAATTTGAGTGACATATTAAAATGCATATATTAAATATCCAAATCCTATAGAAGTACATTCTGGTCACTTTTACAATGAGATTGGAGGGAGGAAAGAGAAGAGAGAAATGTTGCAGTTATATTTCTTTCTCAAGAGGTAAAATTTAGAAAAGCATAAATGCATAGAAAAATGGTTATTTTTTTCTAATAATTATGAAATATAATTAAAACTGATAAGTCTTACAAGAAGGCTTACAACTACATATGAAGTATATAATACTCAATATATAAAAGTAGGAATAACATACTACAATGGAACATAATACACATCCCAGTGTTACAAATTATATTAATTTAATGAATTACAGAGTTCTGTAGATTGTTTTTAGGTAATTTGATTTTGGACTGGTGAGATGGTTCAGTGTGTAAAAGTTCTTGGTGTGCAAGTGTGAGGACCTGAGTTAGAATTCCCAGCACCCAGATCAAAGGCAGGTGTGGGCCTGTAGAGGTAACTGAGCAACAAAGAACACTAGCTGCTCTTCCAGAAGATCCAGGGTTAGTTCCCAGGACCCACATGGTGGCTCACTGTCTATAATGCCAGTACTAAGTAATCTTTTTTTTTTTATAAGTACTTTATTTTCTTTTCAAGTTACATCTCAGTCGCAAACCCTTCCCTATTCCCCCTTCCTGTCCCACCCTTCCACCCTCTTCCCCCCGCAACAGCTTCTCTTTTCATTTCAACAAATGGTTCTTTCTCTTATAACAGTAAATTCTATAGAAAACAGCAGAATTAAATATGCCACATTTATGAGAGTTAAATGGTCCAGTATACCTTCCCAATGTCCAGTTCATACATATTTGGCTCCTGACTTTAACCTTCTACCTTCTAACCATCTCCATGAGTTTAAAGTTCTATAACTGACTTAGTTTTCATACTAACTTGCATCACTATTATAACCATCTTCTTAGATCTAGAATGCCCTCTTGATTCCTAAACAACTCAAAATTTAGCTATGAGACTCAAGCTGTCTATTCTTCAACCACCTCAGAGAGATGAGAAGGATAAATATATCTGATTATATAGGACGTGCAGGGCCTGCAGCTTCCAATACTAAGAAATGACAAACCAGTGACTACCTGGACAGTTCCCATTTTCTCTCCATACATTCCAGCATCAGTCTTCAGCCTTTTGGTCCTGTCTCTCTGACAGACATTTATTGTAGAGCAGGGATTGTGAAGGACTAACCTACCCTGTCTTGGCAGAGCTAGGCAATGATCCTTTTCTGTCCTCCATGGGTCACCATGTATTCATGTGACATACAGACACATGTGCAGGCAAAATACTCAAGCATAAAATACAAACTTAAAAAATGCTCAGTTGGCCACACATGCCTAAAAAGTCAGCAGTAGGGAAGTGAAGACAGGTGGATCTCAGGAGCTCTTAGGCACTCCAGCCTAGTTAAGTCAGTGAGCTTTCAGTTCAGCGGCACAGAAAGACACCATGTACTTCTTTAGCCTCCAAATGTACTCCCAGTGTGCACTTGCACCTGGATATTCACTCCCATACATTCAACACATGCACACAAAACCACACAACACACATACAAAAAAAATAAAACAGATAATTTTATTTTGACTGATGTGATCACAATAAAATTCATTAAAACAACTTGGAAAAGCTGTTGAGTTAATCTAGTCAGTGAATCACACTGTATTAATTTTCCTGGCAACCATTTTCATTGATACTTTAAAAAAGTAAGCACATTAACTTTATTTCTCTTTCTTTCTTAACTGGATAAAACATTTTTATTGCTAATGAAGTTTACATTTCAACTTACAACAGGTTTTCACATTAAATGGCCAATGCTTCAGCAGATGTTAAAGACAACATGTGGTTTGGAAAATATTTTCTCTTCTGATTCTCTAAAATATTTTCACACATTTAGGAAGCAATATTTGATATTATTCATTTTGTTACTTAATGAGTTAGACGTCAGATGCCCAATAGAAATTAAAATGCTTTAAAGTTATTCTGTATACTCTTTAGGCCAATAAAATAAAAAACTGTACTGATTTCTTAAATCTTACCAATTACATAGTAGAAAGAGGTTTCTAAATGAAAAATAGTCATTGGCCTAGACTGTAAACATACTTCAAAAACTTGATCATATTTAGGACATATCTAAGGTAGTTATGAAGATAGAAAATAAGGAAAGCTTCCATGGAGCCCAGGGGCATCATGGTTTTGGCATGCATCTCCTTTTATATCCAATGACAGATTACTGGTAAATGTTCCTAACTTAGTTCAACGTGACTTCCTACAAACAAACAACATGTAATTGGGATGTTCATAGATTGATACTGGATGAGCATAATAAAGGGTTCTACTTCTGCACATCTCTGGAATTAAAACAAAAGGCACAAGACCTACAATTAGCAGCTGAGATTACATATAATTTTCCAGAGCCCAATAGCAGTTTTTGTATTCCTCCACTGTGCTTCCTATATTGGCCTATCTCCTTTAGATTATTCCCTGGGAAAGCTGAGCATTTATATATGCTGAATTGAAGTGTCATTTTCTGTGACCTGTGAGGGTTAGTCATAAAGTTATACTGTTGGGGAAACACAGACACTATGTTGCCTTTATATTGTTAGAGATGTTCTCATTTGCTTCCAACAAAGAAAATGCCTGTGGGTTGCAATACATTAGAGACACGGTTTGTCAAACATCCTTAATCAGCAAATGCATCAGTGAGTAGAGTCACACTTGAAGCATCTTTCCAAACACAGTAACTCACAAGGCATCTTGTCAAACACGCTGTCAAAGACATCACTGAAATAATTCAATGGAGTAAAAGAAAAATGCCATACAAATCAAGAGAGAGAACACTATAAACTTAAATTCATTTTTGGAAGCTTACTGTAGATGGTTAAATTATTTGTATATTCAATTTTTTAAAATGAAAGACTATCAAATAATTGAGATGATTTCATCAGATTTTATGTACTGAATCTTAGCACTTAAGTATAATGTCATAATTACAAGAGTGTTTATCTTTAGTTTGTGAAATTATCTCATAGTAAAATGCATATGAGCAGAAATAGACACAGACATTATGTCTGAAAAGGTTTTTTGATATTTGAATTTTAAAATTTTATGTAAGCATTATAGAAAATAAACATTTACTATATTCTAGTTCTTAGACAATGAATTATAAAATTTATAAGGAAAATGCATTATGCTTTGCCTACATCTCATATATGAGGAAAGAAGTATCAAACATAGGACATAATAGTTGATCTAAATATAGTAAATCCATTCAAATCAAGTCTTGTCAAAATATTAAGATTTAAAAATTTTTCTTTTGATGAAAACAATTGTACAGATACACCATGAAATGGTGTAGCAATACTAAAGACCTGAAGCTTTGTGTATATATGCCTTTAAGCATAAAACTCTTTGGTTTATAGAGATTTCCAACTGTGTTGTTACTTTTAACTCGTAAATGCATATGATTATCTCTGAAATATGAAGGCATAGAAGCATTTTAGGATGTAAATTTTCGAATGACAATTATTTAAAGCTCTTCAAAGGTTTATCTCATTGTTTTATTTAATAAACAGAAAGCAGGGGGGATCCAAGATGTCGGCGGTCTGAGCGGACATATTTTGATTTCTGGGTTAACAGTCACATGGCAGCGAGTGTTGCAGGATGCTGTACAAACGGCTCAACCCCCCGTGGATCTCACCCAACTACCCAGGGACCACTAGGGGTTCCTGGGCAGGACATTCCCTCCTACTCTCGGGCACACAAAGAAGCTGTTAAATCCAGGAATTGGGATCCCCCATCTCCCATCAGGAGAGACATGCTGGGTAAGTTCCAATCTAATACCCGGTGGGCAGATTCAGATCCCACACAGAGATAATCTCCACCCTGCTGGGCACCCACCAGTTCTCGCACAGAAGATCTCGAGCTAGATGGCAAAAGGTTGCGATCCTTGGAAATGAGAGCAGCTAAGCTGCAAAGTGCCTTCAGGCTGCAGATTGCAACACACTGTGGTGACATCACTGGCCAGTTTTCAGGCCGTGGGAGCAGCAAGGCTATTGGGGGTGAAGACAGATTTACCCACCACAGAAGCCAAGCCCGGGCAAACTGCGAGGTATTTGAAACTGTTGTATATCGGGGTTTTTAACTAGTACTGGCCCTTCCAGCAGGTAACCACAGCTTACTTGTACACAGCTCCACCCCCTGGGTTAGGTCTCCACCTAGGAGGCGGACCTGAATGACTCACCTTACAGGGGTGGAGTAAGGCAACTCGACTCCTACACCAAAGCGCCCCCTTTGGACCCAAGTCCAGAAGACAGCCAAAAAATTCCACATGGCCAGAGGCCCCAAACAAACAAACAAACAAACAAACAAAAACCAGAGTGAAATAATTCCAACAAAAGAAAGCAACACTATTCCATCCAGCCCGAACCACCTCACCACAGCTGAAACACAAGAAAACGATTACAATTCTACATTATGGAAAGTGATAGAGTCCCTTCAAGAAGAACTTAAATCTATGAAGGAATTCAAAGAAGCCACAATTGCACATATGAAAGCAATGGAAAACACAATTAGAGAACTTCAGAACAAGGTGAATCCACTTGAACAAGAAAAAGAGAGGGCAATGGAAGACTTCCAGGCAAAGACAAGCAAACTGGAGCAGGAAATGTACAAAACAAATAGAATCACTCAAGACATGAATATGAAAATGGAAACAATAAAGAAAACACAGTTAGAGTTAAAAATGCAAATGGAGAATCAAGGGAAGAGAACAGGAACTATGGAATTTAGTACCAAAAATAGGATTCAAGAGATGGAAGACAGGATCTCAGGCATGGAAGAGTTGATGGAGGAAATCAATACAACATCCAAAGAAAACAAGAAAGATAAGAAATCTCTCACCCACAATATCCAAGAAATCAAGGACCCAATGAAAAGTCGGAACCTAAGATTTATAGGCAGAGAGGAAAGAGAAGACTCCCGACTCCATGGTCCAGGAAATATCTTCAACAAAATCATAGAAGAAAACTTCCAAACCTAAAGAAAGAGATGCCAGTAAAAATCCAAGAGGCTCACAGAACACCAAACAGATTAGATCAGAAAAGAAACTCCTCTCGCCACATAATAATAGAAACTCCAAATGTAGAGAACAAAGAAAGGATATTAAAAGCTGTAAGAGAAAAAGGCCATGTCACATACAGTGACAGACCCATCAGAATTACACCTGACTTCTCCTCAGAAACTTTAAAAGCTAGAAGGGCGTGGACAGATGTCCTACAAGCCCTGAGAGAACATAGGTGCCCAGCCAGACTACTATATCCAACAAAACACTCTATCAACATAGATGGAGAAAACAAGATATTCCATGACAAATCAAATTCAAACAATATCTACCCACAAAACCAGCCCTACAGAAGATCCTAGAAGGAAAACTACCAACACAGAGAAGATAACTACACCCAAGAAAACAGAGGAAATAGAAACCTCCACAGCAACTAAACAAAAAGAAACACAAGATGACCAGCTATACCAAAATAATGGGAAATAACAAACCCTGGTCATTAATATCCATCAACATCAATGGACTCAACTCGCCAATAAAAAGACCCAGACTTACAGACTGGATCCGTAAACAAGACCCATCCATTTGCTGTATACAAGAAACACATCTCACTATAGAAGATAAACACTACCTCAGAGTAAAGGGCTGGGAAAAGGTTTTCCAAGCAAATGGACCCAGGAAACAAGCTGGAGTAGCCACCCTAATATCAAACAAAATAGACTTCCAAAAGAAGTTAATAAAAAAAGACAGAGAAGGGCATTACATACTAGTTAAAGGAAATATCAACCAAGAGGACATCTCAATATTGAACATCTAGGCCCCAAATACAAAGGCACCTACATTTATAAAAGAAATGCTTCTAAAATTTAAATCTCACATCAATCCAAACATTTTAGTAGTGGGAGACTTCAATATCCCAGTCACAACTATGGACAGATCATCAAGACAGAAGCCAAACAGAGAAATAATGAGTCTAACAGAGATAGTGAAACAAATGGACCTAACAGATATCTACACAACGATTCAACCAAAGACAAAAGATTATACCTTCTTCTCAGCACCTCATGGAACCTTCTCCAAAATCGACCATATAGTTGGACACAAAGATAGCCTCAACAGATACAAGAAAATTGAAATAACCCTTTGTATCTTATCAGACCACCATGGCATAAAGCTGGACTTCAATAGCAAAAGAATCAACAGAAAGTCTACACACACATGGAAGTTGAACAACTCTTTACTAGAGGACCACTGGGTCAGGGAAGAAATAAAGAAGGAAATCAAGACTTCTTAAAATCCAATGAAAACGAAGACACAACACGCCCAAACCTATGGGACACAATGAAAACTGTGCTACGAGGAGAGTTGATAGCACTAAGTGCTTTCAAAAAGAAAATTGTGACAGCTCATATTAGCGAATTAACAGCTAAATGGGGTGAATTGGAAAAAAAGAAGCAAACACCCCCAAGAGGAGCAGAAGACAGGAGATCATCAAACTTAGGGTTGAAATCAACAACTTAGAAACAAAAAGAGCTATACAAAGAATCAATGAAACCAAGAGTTGGTTCTTCAAGAAAATCAACAAAATAGACAGACCCTTAGCCAAATTAACTAAAAGACAGAGGGAGAAAACCCAAATCAACAGAATCAGAAATGAAAAGGGAGAAATAACAACAGACATTGAGGAAATCCAGAGAATATTTGGATCCTACTTTAAAAATCTATACTCCATCAAATTTGAAAACTTAAGTGAAATGGACAATTTTCTTGAGAGATTCCACCTACTGAAGCTAAATCAAGATCAGATACACAGATTAAACAGCCCTATAACCCCTAAGGAAATAGAAACAGTCATTAAAAATTTCCCAACCAAAAAAAGCCCAGGGCCAGATGGCTTTAGCATGGAATTCTACTGGACCTTCAAAGAGGAGCTAACACCACTACTTTTCAAACTCTTTCACAAAATAGACTCTGAAAGAACATTGCCAAACTCATTCTATGAGACCACAGTCACCCTGATTGCTAAACCACACAAAGACCCAACAAAGAAAGAGAACTTCAGACCAATCTCTCTCAGGAACATAGATGCAAAAATACTTAATAAAATACTAGCAAACCAAATTCACGAACACATCAAAAGTATCATACACCATGATCAAGTAGGTTTCATCCCAGGAATGCAGGGATGGTTCAACATATGAAAGTCTATCAACGTCATCCACCATATAAACAAGATGAAAGAAAAAAAACCACGATAATCTCGCTAGATGCAGAAAAAGCATTTGACAAAATCCTACACCCCTTCATGCTAAAATATCTGGAGAGAACGGGCATACAAGGACCATACCTAAAATAATAAATGCAATATACAGCAGGCCAATGTCCAACATCAAATTAAATGGAGAGAAACTTGAAGCATTTCCTCTAAACTCAGGGACAAGACAAGGATGTCCACTTTTACCATATCTCTTCAATATAGTACTTGAAGTTCTTGCTAGAGCAATAAGACAACTAAAGGAGATCAAGGGGATAAACATTGGAAAAGAAGAAGTCAAATTATCCCTACTTGCAGATGATATGATAGTATACACAAGCGACACCAAAAATTCCACCAGAGAACTCTTGCAGCAGATAAATACCTTCAGCAAAGTGGCTGGATACAAAATTAATTCAAAAAAATCAGAAGCCCTTCTTTATGCAACAAACAAATGGGCTGAGAAAGAAATAAGGGAAACAACCCCCTTCACAATAGCCACAAACAACATAAAATACCGGTGGTAACTCTAACCAAGCAAGTAAAGGACCTGTACAACAAGAATTTCAAGCCCTTGAAGAAAGAAATGGAAGAGGCCTTTAGAAGATGGAAAGTTCTCCCATGCTCATGGATAGGTAGGATCAACATAACAAAAAGGGCCATCCTACCAAAAGCAATATATAGATTCACTGCAATTCCTATCAAAATACCAACACAATTTTTTATAGACTTGGAAAGAGCTGTTCTCGATTTCATATGGAACAACAAAAAGCCCAGAATAGCTAAATCAATCCTGTACAATAAAAAAACATCTGGAGGTATCACCATACCAGATTTCAAACTGTACTACAGAGCATTAATTGTAAAAACAGCACGGTATTGGTATAGAAACAGATCAGTAGATCAATGGAATCAAATTGGAGATCCAAAAATAGACCCACACACTTATGTCCACCTAATTTTTGACAAAGAAGCCAAAATGGAACAATGGAAGAAGGACAGCATCTTCAACAAATGGTGCTGGTCCAACTGGATGTCCACTTGTAAAAGAATGAAATTAGACCCATACTTATCACCTTGTACAAAACTTAAGTCCAAGTGGATCAAAGACATTAACATAAAGCCGGCCACACTAATTCCTCTAGAAGACAAAGGGGGAAAAACTCTTGAACTCATTGGCACAGGTGACAACTTCCTGAACAGAACACCAACAGCTCAGGACCTGAGATCAACAATCAATAAATGGGACCTCATGAAACTGAAAAGCTTCTGTAAGGCAAAAGACACTGTCATTCGAACAAAAGAGCAGCCTACAGACGGGGAGAAAATCTTCACCAACCCCACATCTGACAGAGGGGCTAATATCCAAAATCTACAAAGAACTCAAGAAATTAAATGCCAAGAAACCAAATAATCCAATCAAAAAATGGGGGACAGAGCTAAATAGAGAATTCACAAAGGAGGAATTCCTAATGGCTGAGGGATATTTGAAGAAATGTTCAACATCCTTAATCATCAGAGAAATGCAACTCAAGACGACTCTGAGATTCCATCTCACACCTGTCAGAATGGCTAAGATCAAAAGCTCAAATGACAGCACATGCTAGCAAGAGTGTGTAGAAAGGGGTACCCTACTCCATTGCTGGTGGGAGTGCAGGCTTGTGAAACTAATATGGAGGTCAGTATGGCGATATCTTAGAAAACTTGGAATAGCTCTGCCTCAGGACCCAGCCATACCACTTCTGGGTATACACCCAAATGCCTCTTCACGGAATCATGAGGAAGTTTCCTCATCTATGTTTATAGCAGCCTTATTTGTAATAGCTAGAAACTGGAAACAACCCAGATGTCCCTCAACCGAAGAATGGGTTAAAGAACTGTGGTACATCTACACAATGGAGTATTATTCAGCTACCAGGAACAATGAAATTATGCAATTTGCAGCCAAATGGATGGAACTAGAAAAGCTCATCCTGAGTGAGCTAACCCAGACTCAGAAGGATGGAAGGATGCATATGGCATCTATTCACTTATAGTAGGATTTTAGCTATATAGTAGAAGGTATCGATACTACACCAAAGGGAACTTGGACATAGACTTTTTATGTATTTATTTATTTATTGTATATTTTTTCTATTTTTTATTCTTTTTATCTGTGTGTCTGCTTATTTGTTTGTTAGTTTTTTAGTTCTCTCTCCTGGGCAATGAGACATTTTTCACGGGTGGTACTCCCTCGTAGACCCCCAATGAATGAGGAGGCTCTTGGCCCTCATACGACCTCTAAACTGAGATGAGGGACTGTTATATAAGGTCACCCCACCCCAGAGAAATGGGATGGAAAGTTTAGAAGATAAAGAAAAAAATGAAATGTGATGTTTCGGCCTTTTACTACTAATTGTCATAAACTGTTTAGGATAATTAAGTAATGCAAACTAATGGTTATGCAAGCCGGTCATTCTGTTAGGTACTATGACAGCCTATTATAGTTACTTGCTAAGCTAATCAGAAATAAACCTGCTAAGAGACAAGCAACATCTGCTTACCCTAATATAAGAGATAGATAGGGCCTCTTCAAAAACCTCAAGAGATCTGCAGAATATGGCATTCAAAGATGTTTTCGTAACTTTAGATTTTTTTATATCAAAACATATCAACTCCTGACAGCACCCCCTATTCTCCCCCAAGTAGAAGATGAGCATCGAAGAATCTCCAGTGGGAGATGATTGAATTAGTCGCAAGCCTATCTCTTGGTAGGAAAATCACCTTTCTCCAACTATAGACAGAATGCTGTCCAAAAAGGACAAAACCTGGAAGCAGGTAAGTCGACAGCCTAGCTCTGCCCAGACAGGGTAGGCAAATCCTTCATAACCCCTGCTCTACAATCAATATCTGTCAGAGAAACGGGGCCAAATGACTGAAGATGGATGCTGTAATGTATGGAGAGAAAATGGGAACTGTCCAGGCAGCCACTGGTATGTCATTTCTTAGTTTGGGAAGCTGCAGGTCCTGTACTTCCTATAAAATTAGATATATTTATCCCTCTCAGGTCTCTGAGGTGGTTGAAGAACAGATAGCTAGAGTCTCATAATTTAATTTTGAGTTGTTTAGGAGTCAAGAGAGTGTTATAGATCTAAGAAGATGCTTTTAAAATTGTGTTGCAAGTTAGTATGTATGTTGAGTTAGATATAGAACTTTAAACTCATGGAGATGGTGGATAGTAGAATGTTAAAGTCAGGTGCCAAATACATAAGGACTGGACATTGGGAATGTACGCTAAGCCATATAACCCTCATAACTATGGCCTAATTACCTTTGTTGGTTTGTATTGTGTTTATTATTATAAGAGAAAGAGCCAGTTGTTGGACTGAAAGAGGAAACTGTAGGGGGAAATAAGATATACCTTAAACTTAAAATAAAAGGGAAGAGGATGGGGGGTTGAGGGTGGCAGGGTTGGACTGGAGGGGGGAATAGGGAGGGGACTGCGATTGAGATGTAACTTGAGGAAATAAAAAATAAAGAAAAAAAGTATGGAAAAACAATTCAGGGGGCTAAAAAGATGCTTATATAGGAAGAATTCTTCTGCTTTTTCAGAAGACTTGGATTTGTTCCCAGTACCCGGATCATGTGGCTCACAATCAATGGCGTGTGACGTCAATTTCAAGAACTCTGATACCCCCCGGGCCTGAGAGGACATCTGCATGCACAAGGTACACAAGAACTCGTGTAAGCCCATTCACATACACATATATAAAAATAATAAAAACATTCTTTTTAAAGGAAAAAAAAAACAGAAAGCATCTACTATTTTTTTCTCAGTTGTCTCTTCACTGTTGATTCTTTCCTAACTTGTGAAACGACTTTTAAATTTGATGTGATCCCAGCTGCCTATTTTTCCTTTTCCCAAAAACTATTGCCAAGACTCACGTCCAGCAGCTTTTTCCAAGTTCTCTTCCTAGAGATAGAGACATTCAAGAATTAAATATTTGTTCTGACTTCATTTTTATATGGATTTCATTCATCTGCTTTTAGAGAACCGGTCCTCAACAGGATTTACTGAAGAAACTCTTCTTTTCTCATTCTTTGTTTTTGGCACCTTGTTCATAAATGTAAAGTTTTATTTCTGGACTTCATTCTAGTCAGTTTGTTTAAATGTTTGTTTTTATGACACTCATATTTCATTTTTTTATTATTATTTCATTATTTGTAGTAGTACAGCACCTTCAGCTTTGCTCTTAGGGTTCAAAATTATTTTGGTTATTTGTAGGAGTCCAGTTCTGGGTGGGAGCCAAGGCCAGAAGTAGGTGGATGCAAGAGCGTCGAGGGAGGAACCAGATATGGGACAACTTTTAGTTTCCTTCCATGAGAGACAGGTGAGAGAGGAAGCACATCTTGGTATGGCTTGACCTACTCTGACATCCTGTGTCTCTTATAGGCTTTATTTATACAGAACTTAGTAGTCAGGGATAGATTCATGTTGCTCCAAAACATAGATCATATCACTTTTGTCCCCAAACATCTGTTTTAACTTCCTAAATTTTAACTTCATAAGTTTAGTCATTATTGATAAACTGTGACAGAACAGAGTTATATCTTTTGCAATCATTTTTCCTTATCAGTTCTTCAACCTGAGTTTTAACAATCTAGAGGCATATTTTGCCAAAGCATGGCAGCTTGCTCTCAGGCTGGTAGCTTTTGTGGTTTCAAGGACCTTAGATGGAAAGAAAATTTCCAAGCCAGCCTGAGCAGACTGTCATGTCCCAAACAGTGTATTATCAACTTTTAGTGGTCAGAGTGTTAATTGTCATTAGGCCCAGGAAAAGTGGTCAGCCCAAAGCTGCTGCAGTTATTATTCAGTTTCTTCCATAATACAATGTTTTTTATTTTATGTATTTATAGAATTTACTTACATGTCTAATCTTGGTATTCTTTTTTTCCTGGACATGCAACACCATAGTGGCCCTGTATGAGTTAACCCTTTCTAAGAAAGGGAAGTCTTAATATTTTATTCTTTTATCATTTACCCACATCATTCTCTATCCAACAGAAATAGGAAGAAACTTTTAATTTATCTGATGCCAACATTTCTAGCTTATTAAATCTTGTTTACCATTTTAAGATTACTTTGTTCTGATTATCTTGTTCCTGTGTAAGTGCAGGGGCAGATGTTCCAAGAGTATATTTGTGTCAGGACCCTCATAAGGAGGTCTCTGGGGTTTTTATTTGAGTCACAACCTCTAGGACATAAGGAAGACCTTCAAGTAGGACCAGATAAGGATATCTCCCTAAAAGCCAGAGGGGTATTATGATCAGGAATTCCTGGGGAAGCTTAGACGCTATACTCCTGGGAAAACACATAAATGATTCATAAGAAAAATTCCATCAATCCAATATCCCCAAGTTGTACTAATAATAAAAGCCCCCAAGGATGCAACACGTGGAGATCAAGGCCAAAAATTGGGAGACCGAAGAACAGTGATTACAAGACTTAACTTTGTTTGCTGCACTTTGTCAAACAGCTGTGGTAGCTTTATGACTTTCATTGTTCCCATTGCATATGGTTGTGTAAGCTATTCGTTATCTTTTGTGGACAGATATTTAATTCTGTGCAAAATGTTACTAGGATCATGGTGGAAAACGAATTGCATGTGTAGATTTCAAAGGACTATGGACTATTTCTCAGTTTCTGTGATTTTAATTTAGTGCATTGCACATGGTAGGTAAGAGCTGTACTATTAAGTTAAATGCCTAGCCCCTAAGGACATTTTGAAAATATTAATTTTCTCTGTCTGTAATCATGTAATATTATTTTCTTTATTTGTGTCTTTTTCAATTTTTGTAACAATAGTTAGATGTTTCAATGTACAGGTCTTTTACTTTTGAATTTAAGTTTCATTTGGCAATTTTATAGCTATTGTAAATTATATAGATTTCCTCTTCAGAAAATTTGTTGTTTGTATAACAAAATAGTTCTAAGTTTTTTGTATGTTGATTTGTGTGTGTGCATGATATTAGAGATTGAGCTCAGGGCCTAATGCATGATAGGCAAATGTTCTATTATGGAGCTATATACCCAGACCCTGGGTTTTTAATATATAATACAAAGTCAATCTGTATAGCTGAGGTTTGCTTCAAATTTGCAATCCTGCCTTAAACTATTAAATGCTGGTATCACAGGTGTGCATCATGATATCAGATTTGTGGATAGGATAATTATTTTTCTCACAAATTTACTGAGTTTGTTAATTTTAATAGACTCTCAATGTTTAAAATTTTCTATAAATCACACTGTCTGTAAACAGAAACAATTTCAATTTCTTTGCTGATTTAGATGCCCTTTCCCTCCTTTCCTCTTCCTAGTTGCTCTTTTGAAAATATCCATAATTTATTAAAATAAATTCGCTGTAGTTTAATTTTATGTCTTATTACTAATTCTGAAATAACTGAGCATGATGTTAGCTGTGGCCTTGTAATATATCACATTTATCATCTTCAGGTGTATGCCTTCTACACCTGATTTAAGAGTATTTTGTCAAATTCTTTTTATGAAGCCATTGAGATATTCCTATGTCTTTTGTTCTTCATTTTATTACTATATCTCATTTATTGACTTGCATATATTGAATTGTCCTTGTATTTCAGGGATAAGTGAATCACAGCTGATCATGTTGAGTGTAACAGAACATTTTTGTTTATCACACTTATATTTATTAATACTTATCAATCACCAGATACCTAAATCCTATAACGTAAACCATAATCATCTATAATCTATCTAAAAACACCCCAATATATATCTAAGAACACTCTAATATCTACCTAAAAACATCCAACCAACACTCTTTCTTTTTTTAAAAACATCCAACTAACACTATAATGTTCTTAAAAGGATATTAGTATTCTTAGCGTAGGTACGAGCAGGATGGCCTTGTTTACAGAAGTCTGATCAAGTCCTTCAAGTTTAAAGTCTGTTGAGCCTTATTTTGTAAGTTTGTAAGGCCAGTTTATTTCCACCATGAAGTTGTAGCCAGTTTATAAAGTCAGTCTGTTCCTACCGCCAACTGAGGACTGCCCTTTCATTCAGCCAAGAATTACCTCCATGGTCTCCCTCTCCTGGAAATCTCTTTTGTAGGGCTTTTGTGATTTTTAGTCCTGTCCCTTCAACGGGGGGGGGGGGGGGGTCCATGTTGTCTCATCTTTCAATCCTCAGAGGAGGGTCTCTTAGCATTGCCGATGCTGTGGTTACTAACATTTGCCTAGGCTATCCCAAGTCACTCTCCTTCAACAGGACTATGCATATTTTCATCTCTGTAACTTTCAGGGACACCAGTTTTTGTCAGTCCAAATTCCTTATAAAAGGCCTAACTTCTATCACAGTTCAGTGAGTCTCTCAACATTGATATTGATTTTGTTTTGTGGCATTTGATATAAAATGTATGAGAATTTCAAACAACTCAGTAACAAACAAAAATGATACACAACCCAATTAAAAAACATGAGCAAATGACTTGAAAATATATTTCTTAAAAGAAGAGAGAAATGTTTAATACATATTTCAAAATGCAAAATATCACTAATTATCCAGAAAATGAAAGTTAATACCAATGATATTCCACACACCAGGATGATTGACATCCTGGGCTAGATTGACCAGAGTAGTGGAAGATTTTTTTTCAATGATGCTAACAAAGTTTCCATATTTAAAATTTATGAACTACTTGTAGAATTTACCATGCCACAGTTGTACACAGGTAATTGAAATATCAGAAAATGAATCCACTGAAAATGAAACATTAAATATGGATATATATATCAAAAACATATAATTTTTCCAAACTTCAATCCATGAGTCAGAAAAAAAATGCAGAAATACAAAATTCACTGGTTGATATAGAATTCATGGTTCTTATCCTAGCTTCCATCTTACAATTTGCTAGGTTTTGTTTCTGTTAGGTGAGACAATTGAGATCAACTGCTTATTTGAATATGAAAACTAAAGTAGCCATATAAATTTTTATGGAAAGATCTTTAATATTTGCTTCCTCATGATGCACAGCCTTAAGGAGACTGGATTATATTTGGTCTGAGGACTGAGGAGAAGAAACCAAGCAACCATCAAGGACTCAGCAGAGTCATCCTAGGCATACAAAGTATCCACGCAGTTTTTGTCTTTTCTTTGTTTTTTTTTTAACTAAAAATAGATCTTTCATTATGCAATATATTCTGATTATGGTTTCCCCTCCCACAACTCCTCCCAGTTCCTTTCCTCTTCCAATACAGATCCATACATTTCCTATCCCTCCCTAGAAAATAAGTGGGAATATAGGTTATACTTTATAATTTTCATAATTGTTACCTAATTATTCTTATTGTCATATATTGTATTTATTTTCCAAGAAAACAAATAATCCAATCAAAAAATGAGGAACAGAGCTAAACCAAGAATTCACAAAGAGGAATCTCTAATGGCCAAGAGGCAGTTGAAGAAATTCTCATCATCTTTAAACATCAGAGCAATGCAACACAAGATAACTCTGAGATTCCATATCATACCTGTCAGAATGGCTAAGATCAAAAACTCAAATGACAGCACATGCTGGGGAGGTTGTGGAGAAAGGGGAACACTCCTCCATTGCTGGTGGGAGTGCAAACTTGTATAACCACTATGGAAATCAATCTGGTGATATCTTAGAAAACTTGGAATAACTCTACCTCTAGACCCAGCCATAACACTTCTGGGTATACATCCAAATGATTCCTTACCAAACCACTGGGACATTTCCTCATAGCAGCCTTATTCGTAATAGCTAGAAACTGGAAACAACTCAATTGTCCCTCAACCAACGAATGGATAAAAAAAAAACTGTGGTACATTTACACAATGGAATACTACTCAGCTATCTGAAACAAGGAAATCATGCAATTTGTTGCCAAATGGATGGAACTAGAAAAGCTCATCCTGAGTGAGCTAACCCAAACTCAGAAAGATGCACATGGCATCTATTCACTGATAATTGGATTTTAGTAATATAGTACAGGATAATTATCCTACAACCAACACACCAAAAGGTATAGGAACATAGACTTCATTACCTGCTGGTGGGACACTTTGCCCTATTGTTGCTGCCATGTAGGCCCCCAGTACATGAGGAAGCTCTTAGCCCTCATATGACTGTTGAACTGAAGGGGACTGATATGTAGGGACACCCCATTCCAGAGGAGTAGGATAGGAGGGAGGGGGGAGGTGGGGAGAGGATGGGAGGGTGGAACCAGGAAGGGTAGAAAGGGGGCACTGGGATGAAGATGTAACTTGAAGTAATAAATAAACATAAAAAATGAAAAAGAGCCTTTTATTGGACTAAAAGTGGGAGATGTTGGGGAAAAAAAGATACACCTTAAGTAAAAAATATTTTTTAAAGTGGATAGGAAGGAGAGGGGGAAGAGGGTAGGAGGATGGGACCAGGAAGGGAGGAGGGGGGGGGGCCTGTGATTGAAATGTAACTTGAATAAATAAATGTTGAAAAAAAGAAAATAAACAGGCATCTAGGAATAATAATGAGATAAAACAAACAAGCCAGAATAGGACAAAACAACAAAACAAGCAAAAAAGTCAAAGAAACAATACAAGAAATACATATACACACAGAGACACACTTTTGAACACAAAAAATCCCATAAACATACAAATGGAAAAGCCAAATATATGGGCAAAAGACCTGCAAAAAAAAAAAAAAATCCTAACACAACACTATGAGACAAAGATGTCATTGACATAGTTTTGTGTTTGTCATTGCTGCTGGACATGGAACTATACACTAATTTACATAGTGGCTGTGCAAGTTTCCACACCCACGAGCAATGGATAACTGTTCTCCTTAAACCACATAATCACCAGATTGAGCTGTCCCATGTTTTATGATCTTAGACATTCTGATTGGTGTAAGGCAAAATCTCAAAATAGTTTTGATTTGCATTTCCCTCATCAATAAGAATGTTGAAGATTTCTTTATGTGATTCTCAGTCATTTGAGTTTCCTCTTTTGAGAATTCTCTGTTTAGACCTGTACCCCACTTTTAAAATTTTTTTCTTTTTCTTACTTTTTCTTTCTTTTTTGATGTTCAGGGTTTTTTTTTTTTTTTAGTTCCTTATATATTTTGGATACTAATCTTCTATTGGATGTGTAGTTGATAAAATCTTTTCACATTCTGTAGCCTGCCACCTTGTTCAACTTATGTTGTTTACCATGCAGCAGCTTTTCAGTTTCATGGGGTCCCATTTATTTATTTTTAATCTTAGTGCCTGCCTGTGCGATTGATGGATGTTCTGTTTAGAAATTCCTTTTCTGTGCTCATGTATTCAATGTTATTCCCACATTATTTTTCTATAAAATTAAGCCTATCTGGTCTTAGGTTGAGGTCATTGAACCATTTGGACTTGCATTTTATGCAAATTAATAAGTATCGATCTATTTGCCTTCTTTTACCTACAGCCATCCAATTTGAGCAGCATCATTTCTTGAGATGCTGTTCTTTTTCTAGTGTGTATTTCTGGCTTTCTTATCAAAAGTCAGGTTCCACAAATATGTGGAGGATTTACTTCCTCTTGGGTCTTCAATTCTGTGTCTGTTCTTGTGCCAGAATCATGTTGTTTTTATTACTGTATCTTTGTAGTAAGATTTGAGACTGGAGATGGTGATATTTCTAGCAGTTAAGTTAGTTCTTTTATTATTCCTGTTTTTTTGTTTGTTTTTGTTTTGTGTTTGAGTGTGTATGTGTGTGTGTGTGTGTGTGTGTGTGTATGAAGCTGAAAATTGTCTTCTCAAGCTCTGTGAAAAATTGTGCTGGAATTTTGATGGAGAGTATATTAAATCTGTAGATTGCTTTTGGTAGGATGGATATATATATCCATCAGTCCATGAGTATGGGAACATTTCTATCTATCTTTTTCAATTTCTTTCTTCATTGTTCAAATTCATTATTATTCAAGTCCCCTCCCTCCAAAGCTTTTTGGGAAACCTTACTTGGTTTCCACTGTGGCTTTCATTCCCCATCAGTATCCTATAGCTTCTCTTTGATCTCCTAAAAGGGGATAAAAACCTCTCCTCCCCTCAAGCTCTCTCTTCTGAGGTACCACTAATGTAGCCCTAACAGACATGGCCCTCACTAGATACGATCCAACAATACCCATATCCCCTATATAGTAAGAGCTCTATATCAGCCCCAGGGAGTGCTGGAATGACTCCACAACCCGGTGTACAGTGTATCTAGAATTCTAACTGAGGTTGCTACACTCAATATTATGATTAGAAATGGCAGGGATAAAGCTCTACAAACCTTATGAAATGAACATGATATCCTTGTCACCCCCTTTTCTCTCTCTCTCTCTCTCTCTCTCTCTCTCTCTCTCTCTCTGATATTCAGAAATCACTCCCACATTCTTATTAGCCTAATAGGATTCTGGGGACAAATTGATAATCATTACCCCAACAAAAAAATGGATTTCTGCCCTACCCCTGTTCCACTGGCAACCCCCATCCCTGCTCTTTGCAAAGAAGCCCATCACTGAGGACCTCTCAGTGTTCACTGATGGAGGAAAGAGGAGAGCCTCAGCAATAATAAGCTATTTCTCTGGGGATGAACCATGCCTTATTTGATTCAGAGAGTTTTCCCATCACTCCCCCAATATAAGGAACTATATGCTGTCTATTTAGCCCTCAAGGAAATCAATGGGCCCTTTAATTTTTCTCAGACAGTATATACGCTGTGAATTTGCTTCCCTGGTTATCAAGATCATTTGTCAAAATAGACAACAATCCACACTATCCCCTCTATTCATCCATGTCCATGTCTCCATGCTCTTACGGGGAAAAGCCACTCCCCTCTACATCCAGCAGGTCAGATCTCACAAACTCCTTCCAGGCCTGGTATCCTAGGGAAATGCCCTTGCTGATTGGACAGCCTCTACAGGAGCATTTACAGCCTCCATCTAGCAGATCAGTTCTTTTCACTCACACACACACACACACAAATATAAAAAGACCTCATGACCATTTCCCCCATGAAAGTTGCAAAACATTCCTCTTTTTAATCTATCCTTCCCCCTTCATCTCATAGTGCCCTCTTCCAGGTCCCATTCTGCATGTTCCTGTGATATCACTGTCACCAAGCCTTTATGTGTTAAGCCCTCACTCCTTCTCTGGTACAATAGCATCATTAGTCCCTGCTCTAATTCCCTCCAAGATTTTTGCACCCCTGTAATGATTATCCTATAGGTCTACTTGTATGAGTCTAAAGAAATCACCTGGCAGCTAGGAAGGGGACTGAAGAAAGAGATAGATCTTCATCCCCCTGCTTGTCAGACTTAGCATGGTCATCTCAGCATGAGAAACAGGATCCCTGGGACTGACACAAAACCTGGCTGATGACTTCTAGGGCAAGTTTGACCAGGCCATGTCCTTCACTTCAGACAGCCTCGAGTCCCTCCAATGACAGATAATCTCCGTTGTGGGGGGTTGCCTTACAAAATATGAGATCTATGGACCTGTTGAGAGCTGAGCAGGGAGGAACTCGAATGGTTTTGGGGGGATCGATACTGTTTTTATTTTAATGATTCTGGGCTGGTACAACAAAATATACAGGTACTTAAGGATCCCCTGTGAGATCGCTGAGCCCACAATGCCGTGGTACCCTCACACAATGGCCCTCAAACCCTCTGGGAGCTTGGCTAGTTTCTTCCCCTACTTGGCCCCGTACTGGCCCTTGGGACTTTTTCACTTCTGGTCTCTTGTTTCATCCAATTTTCAAAACAGGAAGTAAGCAACATTGCCAAAGTCACTACCAACCAGGTTTTAGTTCAATACCAAACCATTCCCACCCTAGAGGTTGAGGATTATGATGCTACTTCCCCTTTATAAAACAAAAAGGGGGAGATGTAGAGACAGGGAACCATGGGACTGGGAGGAGCTAGCTCAAAGAAAGAGTGGGGTTGAGGCATGCCCAAACTCCAGAAATCTCATCCTGAGATGTGAAGGAATAGGACTGCTCCCCCACTTTCTGGGAACTTCATACCCTGGTGCATGTAACCCTGCGCCTCCACCCTTACCTTCCTGATGAGGGCACATACCCTGGCAGCCATATTAAAATTCCCTTCCCCTGGACATACAGGGGCATCCTCAGCACCCTGACCCAGGCCAATGATGTACACTCACCATGATAGTCCCTACTTATCTCCCAAAGGTTTAAATATCCTTTGGCTCCCAACCCCAATTAATGAGCTGTCTCACTGGATCCTGTCTCCCTGAGAAGTCTGTTGCTGCCGGCTCAGCACCTGAAATCTCTTCACTCCTGGCCATTTTTGCCCCACTTTTCCATTCCGAATCCACTGATTTTGATTAAGGTTATGACACTGCTACAGGCAGCGAAGCAGAGCCTGGACATTTTGTCCCTAGTTGATGGAACTTTTTGGAAAATCTTAGGAGGCATGGCTTTGCCATACTTTTTGCCATGTTGGTCATGAACTCATCCTCTGAAACTATAAGCAAGCCGCAAATTAGATGCTTAGTTTTATAAGTTGCCTTGGTCATGATGTCTTTTCACAGCAATAGGAAAGTAACTAAGACAATCAGTGTTTTTATCACAGCAACAAACTAAGGCTCAAGGGAAATGTCATGGATGAGACAATTTGGTAAGGGATAATTGCCACTATTCAAATTATGGCAACAATTAACTGTTAAATAGAACACAAATCTAGATTCAGTAAAGAAAACTTTTTTCTAAAGGATTGTTGTGAAATAAAGTACTACAATAATAGCAGTGCTATGACATTCTAAGCTATCCAGAAATTTTTTGGCAAGGGTTAATTTTGTTGTTGTTCTTAAAACATGAGGCTATATTTTCTCATGGCTCTTGATACAAGAGGTCTTATGTTAGGAGATTCATGTTTACTGTGAAATTCATTCATTACCTTTTCCTAGCTTGTGATGGTACCCTTCATCCCTTGATTAAACTGACTTTTCTTTGTGGTAGAAGTTCAATTTAATCTCTTTCAAAGATATTAAGAATATGAAAAAAGCAAAATATTAGGAGGAAATATTTGTATTACATATATTTTGTGAATAGAATCCACAAATAACTTCTAGAACTCAATAATAAGAAAAGAAAACAATCTAATTTTTAAAATGACTAGAATAGAAACATTTTACCAAATAAAAAATGTATAATATCAAAAAAGATGTTCAGTATATTGAGGAAATTAAAATTCAAACTAATGCAATATTTCTATACATCAGTTAGAACTGCTCAAAATATAAAACTGATATTTTATTTTTATAAAAAA
>CAJQZJ010029953.1:0-16057 GCA_907164525.1 Lophiomys imhausi | reverse complement strand
TGCAATAACCAACTTACCCTGACGAACCTGCATCTGAGAGATCCAGAGAAAGGACTGCTAAGTGCGTTAAAGAATCTACAACAAAGACTGTGTTCCTGACGACTGAGGACCTGCCCCAGAGACTGTATCATTCTAAAAGGTTAGAAATATAATTATCAATAGGTTTAGTGGATAGTTTAAAGGGGTTGTAGGAATTTATAGGATTAATAGTTAAGAAATTTTTGGTGTTTGTTATAAGTGAATTTAGTAATAAATAAATAAGTGTTAAATAATAATTTAAAAGATCGATTACACTCTTGTTCCATATCCACAGAAGTATTAGCTATCATTTGTGGTTTTGACCATAGCCATTCTGACAGGTTTAAGATGGAATCCCAGAGTCATTTTGATTTGCATTTCCCTAACGGCTAAGGATGTTGAACATTTCTGTAAGTGTTACTCAGCCGTTTCAGATTCCTTTATTGAAATTCTATATTTACGTCTGTACCCAAGTTTTTATTAGATTGTTTGAATTTTTATATAGAGTTTATTATGTTCTCTCTCTATATATATATGTGTATGTATATATATATATACATATATATGTATATATATACATATATATATGTATGTTTATTTGGATATTAGCCCTCTAGCAGATATGGCATTGGTAAAAAATCTTTTCTCATTCTATAGGCTGACATTTTGTCCCAATGGCAGTCAGTGTGCTTGGCCTTACAGAAGCTTTTCAGTTTCATGAGGTCCGATTTATTAATTGATAATCTTAGTGTCTGTGCTATCTATCAGTGTTCTGTTCAGAATATTGTTCAAGACTGTTCCCCACTTTATTTTCTATCAGCTTTTGATAAAATGGGCCTTTTTATTATGTTGATCCTACCTATCCATGAGCATAGTAGATCTTTCCATCTTCTGATATATTTTTTAATTTCTTTCCTTAAGGATTTGAAATTTTGACTAGCCAGTCAGGGAGATTGGAAAAAAGACACCCAAGTGCCTGCCCTAGCCATGTTACCCAGTGAACTGAAAGAAGTGTCCTTAAGCAACTGCTGCAGCCACCACCATAATGGGCAAATGTGTGATGTCTAAATGGGAAAGATGGTGAAGCGGTAGAGAAATGGAAGAGAAAGTGAAACAGAGGAGTTCATATACTGTGGACAAAGGTGGAATTGGAGACTTGACAGCAGTGAGGACAGGTGGATATGTTGAAGTCTTGGCCTGGAGTGCCCCCAAGGGCCATGTCAGGAAATGTGGTAGTACTGTAGCTAGGGTCTGTGTATTATAATAACAGTGGCCCAAATTACCATGGAAGGCCAAGTAGTGTCCATAGTCTGGGCTGCCATGTAGACCATGTTGATTTCTGTGGTCCATGCTGCCATGATTGGGTGGGTGGGGGCATGTTGATCTGAGTGGCCTGAATGGCCACCTGAAGCCATGGAGATATCAAGGCCCATGATGCTACCAGGGTCCAGTGTAAAAAAAAAATTAATTAGATTACATTGCAGTATTTATATTATTGTTAATTGGTTTGGCGGTTGTTAATATTTAAGCAGCCATTATAAATGAGTACACAGACACCACATGGATTTTAATAAGCCTTAACCTGAATTGTGCAATCCTAGCCAATCTAAGCTAGCGCATAATTCTATTACCCAAATATGACCCCATATATACATACAACCCCTTGGACTGACATTCTCCACGATATGCCAATGTTATTGGTCATGTGGAATGAGGTTCTTTTCTCTAACCCATGGTGTGTGCCTCTTCCTGCTCCTGGCTGGAATACATTCTTCTTCCTGCTGCTGGCTGGAATCAATTAATCCTCTGTTTAAAGCACAGGCTTCCTGTTCCAATCTCAGGAAGTTCCACCTTTCTCTGTCTTTGCCCAATCTCAGGCCTCAGCATTTTATTTAACAGACAGCAAGCATAACCAATTAATTTAGAATACTTAACACTACCCCATCAGTCCAGGTCTGTGTCTGTGGCCCTATGGAAGCCAGAGTCTGTGTTGATGTCCCAGGCACCATGTTACAATGAAAGGCCACACAGATATTTTTGGTCTGGACTGCCTTCTGAGGCACTGTGCAGAGATGTCCGCCCCCCCCCTCACCTAGGGAACCCAGTAGAGCTGACCCTGATGGGGTGGTAGTGGGGAATCACATGAATCAGTCCCTAGAGCATGAGCTGTGGAGAGCTGGCCTTCCCCTTAGTCTGCCTTGGAATGGCTTGGGCAAGGGTTAAGTGCACCGCTTCACACTGAGTCACCTGCAGCAGGTTGGAGATCTGACACTGAAGCCATGAGAGAAGGAGAGCTGCACCTACCCCTTGGTAGCTGCAGCATTAGATGATCTAGCCAGGGCAATGCTAGAGCTGGCAGGCTGACCAACTCAACTCCTCCCCAGGCACAGATCCAGGGCTTTGAGTTGGCCCACCCCAACATCTGCCCCATCTGTGATTTGCTGAAACTTGTGAAAGGGCCAGTCCTGCAAATCAAAACGGCAAGGCCTCCATGACACAGAACAACAACAGGATACCCACGGGGATTACCTATGAGAATCCAGTATTGATAGTGTATCAGAAGCCAGAGACCTCAAATGAACATATGCGAGTACAGATGTACAACAAAAGGGTATACTGTAGGACAAACTGTGACACACTACAAATTCCACAACAAGATTTATTTTAATGTTTATTACTTCAATTTACATCTCCATCACAGTCTCCTCCCAAACCCACCCTTCCACCCACTCACCCTTCTTCCACCTATCCTACTCCTCTGGTGTGGGGTGCTCTACATATCAGCCTCCTTCAGTTCAACAGCCATATAAGGGTTAAGAGCTTCCTCTTGCACTGGGAGCCTACATGGTCGCTCCACTAGGGCAAAGTATCCCACTAACAAATAACAAAGTCTATGTTCCTGTTCCTTTCAGTCTGTACTATATGGCTAAAATTCGGTTATAAGTGCATACATGGCATGTGCATCTTTCTGGGTCTGGGTTAGATCACTCAGGATGAGCTTTTCTAGTTCCATCCATTTGTCACCAAATTGCATGATTTCCTTGTTTCTGATGACTGAGTTGTATTCGTGTAAATGTACCACATGTGTTATCCTTTCGTTGGCTGAGGGACATCTGTGTTGTTTCCAGTTTCTAACTATTACAAATAAAGATGCTATGAACATTATTGAGGATATGTACTTGTGGTTTGGTGACAAACCATTTGAATGTGTACCCAGGAGTGGTTTGGTTGGGTCTTGAGGTAGAGATATTCCAAGTTTTCTAAGATATTGCCAGACTGATTTCCACAGAGGTTGCACAAGTTTGCATTCCCACCAGGAAGAGGGGAGTGTTCCCCTTTCTCCACAACCTTGCCAGCATGTGCTTTAAGACCAACAATCAATAAATGGGACCTCATGAAATTGAAAAGGCAAAGGACACTGTCATTAGAACAAAATGGCAACCTACAGATTGGGAAAAGATCTTTACCAACCCCACATCAGACAGAGGACTAATATCCAAAATTTATAAAGAACTCAAGAAATTAAACACGAAGAAACCAAATAATCCAACCAAAAAATTCGGACAGAGTTAACCAAGAATTCACAAAGGAGGAATCTCTAATGATCAAGAGACACTTGAAGAAATGCACAACATCCTTCATCATCAGAGAAATGCAACTCAAGACAACTCTGAGATTCCATTTAACACCTGTCAGAATAGCTAAGATGAGAATTTTGTTTTAAAAAAATCTCCCATGCTCATGGATAGGTAAAAATCAACATAATAAAAATGGCCATCCTGCCAAAAGCAATATAGAGATTCAATTCAATTTCCATAAAAATACCAACACAATTCTTTACAGACCTGGAAAAAGTTATTCTTAAATTCATATGGAATGACAAAAAACCCAGAATAGCGAAATCAATCCTGTACAATAAAAAAAAAAAAAAAAAAAAAAAAAAATCTGGAGGTATCACAATCCCAGCTTTCACAATCCCAGCTTTCAAGCTCTACTACAGAGCAATAGTAATAAAAACAACATGGAACTGGTTTAGAAACAGACCAGTTGATCAATGGAATCGAATTGAAGACCCAAAAATGAACCCACACACCTATGGACACTTAATCTTCGACAAAAAGCCAAAACCATACAATGGAAAAAGGACAGCATCTTCAACAAATGATGCTGGTCTAACTGGATGTCAATATGTAAAAGAATGAAATTAGGCCCATACTTATCACGTTGCACAAAACTTAAATCCAAGTGGATCAGAGACCTTTACATAAAACTGGACACAGTAAGTCTAATTGAAGAGAAAGTGGGGAAAAGCCTCGAACTCATGGGCACAGTGACAACTTCCTGAAGAGAACACCAATAGCTCAGGCTCTAAGACCAACAATCAATATATGGCACCTCAAGGCAAAGGTCACTGTCATTAGAACAAAACGGCAACCTACAGATTGAGAAAAGATCTTTACCAACCCCATATCAGACAGAGGGCTAATATCCAAAATTTTTGAATAACTCAAGAAATTTAACACCAAGAAACCAAATAATCCAATCAAAAAATGAGGAACAGAGCTAAACAGAGAAATCACAAAAGAGGAATGCCTAATGGCCGAGACACACTTGAAGAAATGCTCAATATCCTTAATCATCAGAGAAATGCAACTCAAGAATACTCTGACATTCCATCTCACACCTATCAGAATGGCTAAGATCAAAAATTCTAATGACAGCATGTGCTGGTGAGGTTGTGAAGAAAGGGTAACACTCCTCCATTGCTGTTGGGAGTGCAAACTTATATAACCACTATAGAAATCAGTCTGGCAATATCTTAGAAAACTTGGAATATCTCTCATCAAGACCCAGCCATACCACTTCTGGGTATGCATCCAAATGATTCCTCACCAATCCACAAGGTCATTTCCTCATATATGTTCATAGCAGCCTTATTTGTAATGGCTAGAAACTGGAAACAACTCAGATGACCCGCAACCTAGGAATAGATAAATAACAAAACAAACAAACAAACAAAAACCTGTGGTACATTTACACAATGGAAAACTACTCAGCTATCAGAAACAACGAAATCTTGCAATTTGCAGCCAAATGGATGGAACTAGAAAAGCTCATCCTGAGTGAACTAACATTTTCTCAGAAAGATGCATATGGCACCTATTCACTTATAACTGGATTTTAGCCATATAGTACAGGATAACTATTGTACAACCAACACACCAAAAGGAATAGGAACATAGACTTTGTTGATGTGGCACTCTGCCCTGGTGGTTCTACCATATAGGCCCCCAGTATATGAGGAGGCTCTTGGCCTTTGTGTGACTGACTGATGAACCTGGGTGGGGGACCGATGTGTGGGGACATGCCACTCTGGAGGAGGAGGATGGGAAGGTGGGAGGGTGGGACTGGGGGGGGGCACTGTGATGGAGATGTGTCTTGAAGTAGTGAATAAACATTTAAAAAATCCTATCTCGGGGGGCCAAGATGGCGGCGACCTACACTGACGCATTTTGAACGCAGGGGAAAAAAGAGCCATAAAAAACACAGAGTTATTGGGCACTGTGCAAAAACCAGAGGGGCTAGACCCCCCCGGGAACACTCACAGCTCCCAAGGGACTGTTAAAAGTCCCAGGATAAGGCTCTTCCCCCATCTCTCGCAGACACGGAAGCCACTAAACCCGGGATTGGGGAACTCCCATTTGGAGAGGCGCCTGGTAAGATCGACTCCAACTCACAGCAGGCAGAATCAGAGGACACTTGGCGAGAGATCGCTGGCCTATTGGGCTCCCCACACCTTAGGTAGAACTTATACCCACTTAAAAAACTTTGTGAGATAGTGGAAGGCTTAGCAAGGAACAAAGAGGGGACTCAGCAGGTGGTCCACAGCTGCTCTTGAAGCAGAGGGCGGGAGGTTCCAAGAGAGCTCGGGAAGAAGCCGGGAACACAAAGGAGGGTGGGAGGGGCCGAATCCCACACACTCACGGCAGCGCATCTGGGGGGGGAGCCCGGCTGGCAGGGCCAAATCCCCGCGAACTCACGGCAGGTCAACTGGGGACAGAGCCAGGCGTGGGCGGGGCCAGGGATCCGTGCACCCACGGCTGAGCTGCTGGGGCGAGAGGACCACTCAGGCGGCCAGAGGATCTGGGGCTCGGTGCACCCATGGCCTAGCAGCCAGGGAGGGGGACCCGCAGCTGCGCAGACAGGGAGGGAATCAGGCACAGAGGCCAGGCCTGTGCCGAGAAGCCTAGTGAGAAACCAGAAATCGGGACCATAGCTGTATTCTGGAAAAACCAGACATATTAGGTGTGGAGCCAGACCCTGTCAGCCTCCGTGACGAAAAACAAAGCCCACAGAATCGGTGCCTGGGCAAACAGGCCCATACCATCAGAACCATTACAGGCTGATAACTCAGAGTGCAACCTAGAGAAGTCTGAATTGGGAGCAATGAAACAATCCTGGTCAATTACTCACAACCTGGGAATAGGCTGCACCTGCTCACAGTGCCTCAGGCGATTAAAACCACAGTGACCCTGAAATCCCAATGTAAGCGACAACAGATAGCCAAGTAAGTCGTCCCCTGCACCAAATCATCCACTGTGGTTCCAAGCACAGAAAACAGACAGCTAAACGCATCCAATGGCCAAAGTAAAAAAAAAAAAAAAAGAGAAATCAAGGAAATATGACTCCAACAAAGCAGAATTATCCTAGGTCATCAAATTCGGATGACCTCACACCAACAGAAACACATGAAAACGTTGACAATTCTGCATTATGGAAAGTGATAGAGTCCCTGCAAGAAGAACTTAAATCTATGAAGGAATTCAAAGAAGCCACAATTCTACAAGTCAAAACAAGGAACAACATCATTGAAGAGCTCCAAGCCAAGGTGACAGAGCTTGAACAGGAAAAGGACAAAGCAATGAAAGATTTTCATACAAAAACAAGCAAGCTGGAGAAGGAAATGTACAAAATGAAAAAAACCATACAAAACATGAAAATAGAAATAGAAACAATAAAGAAAACAAAGTCAGAGTTAAAAGAGGAAGTGGAGAACCAAGGGAAGAGAACAGGAACTACGGATGGGAGTATCAACAATAGGATGCAAGAGATGGAAGACAGGATCTCAGGCATGGGAGATTCAGTGGAAGAAATCAGTACAACATCCAAAGAAAATGAGAAGGCTAAAAAAATCTCTCACCCACAACATCCAAGAAATCAAGGACTCAATGAAAAGACGGAACATAAGAATTATAGGTATAGTGGAAAGAGAGGACTCCCAACTCCAAGGTCCAGGAAATATATTGAACAAATTCATAGAGGAAAACTTCCCAAACCTGAAAAAAAGAGATGCCAATAAAAATCCAAGAGGCTTACAGAACACCAAACAGATTATATCAGAAAAGAAACTCCTCTCGCCACATAATAATTGAAACACCAAATGAACAGAACAAAGAAAGAATATTAAAAGCTGTAAGAGAAAAAGGTCAAGTCACATACAATGGCAGACCCATCAGAATTACACCTGACTTCTCCTCAGAAACGTTAAAAGCTAGAAGGGCCTGGTCAGATACACTACAAGTCCTGAGAGATCATAGGTGCCCAGCCAGACTACTTTACCCAGCAAAACTCTCTATCAACATAGATGGAGAAAACAAGATATTCCATGACAAAATCAAATTTAAACAATATCTACCCACAAACCCAGCCCTTCAGAAAATCCTACAAGGAAAATCCCAACCCAGAGAAGAAAACTCCACCCAAGAAAACAAAGGGAATAGAAAACCCCTCAGCAACTAAACCAAAAGAGGCACAGGACCACCACCTATATCAAACTAATGGGAAATAACAACCCCAGGTCACTAATATCCATCAACATCAGTGGAATCAACTAGCCAATAAAAAGACATAGGTTTACAGAGTTGATCCGCAAGCAAGACCCTTCCTTATGCTGTATACAAGAGACACATCTAACTACGAAAGATAGACACTGCCTCAGAGTAAAGGCTGTGAAAAGGTTTTCCAAGCAAATGGACCCAGGAAGCAAGCTGGAGTAGCCATCCTAATATCAAACAAAACAGACTTCCAACTGAAGTTAATGAAGAAAGACAAAGAAGGGCACTATATACTCATTAAAGGGAATATTCATCAAGAGGAAATTTCAATACTGAACATCTATGCCCCAAATACAAAGGCACCTACTTTCGTAAAAGAAACACTTCTAAAACTTAAAGCGCACGTCGATCACAACACATTAGTAGTGGGAGACTTCAACACTCCACTCAAAACAATGGACAGATCATCAAGAAAAAAGACAAACAGAGAAATATTGAGTCTAACAGAGATCATGAAACAAATGGACCTAACAGATATCTACAGAACGTTTCACCCAAATACAAAGGAATACACCTTTTTCTCAGCACCCCACGGAACCTTCCCCAAAATAGACCACATAGTTGGTCACAAGGATAGTCTCAATAGATACAAGAAAATCGAACTAACACCTTGTATCTTATCAGACCACCACGGAACAATGCTGGTGTTCAACAGCAAAAGAATCAACAGAAAGCCTACACACACATGGAAATTGAACAGCTCCTTACTGGATGACCACTGGGTCAGGGAAGAAATAAAGAAGGAAATAAAAGACTTCTTAAAATCCAATGACAATGAAGACACAACATACCCAAACCTATGGGATACATTGAAAGCTGTGCTACGAGAAAAGTTCATAGCACTAAGTGCTTTCAAAAAGAAAATTGTGACAGCTCATATTAGTGATCTAACAGCTTAGCTGGGTGAATTGGAAAAAAAAAGAAACAAACACTCCCAAGAAGAGCAGAAGGCAGGAAATCATCAAACTTAGGGCTGAAATCAACAACTTAGAATCAAAAAGAACTATACAAAGAATCAATGAAACCAAGAGTTGATTCTTTGAGAAAATCAACAAAATAGACAGACCCCTAGCCAAATTAACTTAAAGGCAAAGGGAAAGAACCCAAATCAGAAATGAAAAGGGAGAAATAACCACAGACATTGAGGAGATACAGAAAATATTCGGGCATTACTTTAAAAATCTATATTCCACTAAATTTGAAAACCTAAGTGAAATGGACAACTTCCTCGATAAATTCCACCTACCAAAACTAAATCAAAATCAGATTAACAGCTTAAACAGCCCAATAACACCCAAGGAAATAGAAAGAGTCATTAATAATCTCCCAACCAATGAAAGCACAGGGCCAGATGGCTTTAGCACGGAATTCTACCAGACCTTCAAAGAGGAACTAAAACCATTTCTTTTCAAACTCTTCCACCACATAGAAACAGAAAGAACACTGCCAAACTCATTCTATGAGGCCACTGTCATTCTGATTCCTAAACCACACAAAGACCCAACAAAGAAAGAGAACTTCAGACCAATGTCCGACATGAACATAGATGCAAAAATACTTAATAAAATACTAGCAAACCGAATTCAAGAACACATCAAAAGTATCATACACCATGATCAAGTAGGCTTCATCCCTGGAATGCAGGGATGGTTCAATATAGGAAAGTCTATCAATGTAATTCACCACATAAACAAGGTGAAAGAAAACAACCACATGATATTCTCGCTAGATGCAGAAAAAGCATTTGACAAAATCTAGCACCCCTTCAGGCTAAAGGTTCTGGAGAGAACGGGCATACAAGGACCATACCTAGAAATAATAAAGGCAATATACAGCAAGCCAGTAGCCAACATCAAATTAAATGGAGAGAAACTTGAAGCATTCCCTCTAAACTCAGGGACAAGACAAGGATGTCCACTTTCACCATATCTCTTCGATATAGTACTTGAAGTTTTGCTAGAGCAATAAGACAACTAAAGGAGATCAAAGGGATAAAAATTGGAAATGAAGAAGTCAAATTATCCCTATTCGCAGATGATATGTTAGTATACATAAGCGACCCCAAAAACTCCACCAAAGAACTCCTACAGCTGATAAACAACTTCAGCAAGGTGGCTGGATACAAAATTAACTAAAAAAAATCAGAAGCCCTTCTTTATACAACAAACAAATATACGGATAAAGAAATAAGGGAAACAACACTCTTCACAATAGCCACAAACAACATAGAATACCTGGGGGGTAACTCTAACCAAGCATGTAAAGGACCTATATAACAAGAACTTCAAGCCCCAGAAGAAAGAAATGGAAAAGGCCTTTAGAAGATGGAAAGATCTCCCATGCTCATGGATAGGTAAGATCAATATAATAAAAATGGCTATCCTACCAAAAGCAATATATAGATTTAATGGAATTCCTATCAGAATACCAACACAAATCTTCATAGACCTGGAAAAAGCTATTCTCAACTTCATATGGAACAACAAAAAGCCCAGAATAGCTATATCAATCCTGTACAATGAAAAAACATCTGGAGGTATCACCATCCCAGATTTCAAGCTGTACTACAGAGCAACAGTAATAAAAACAGCATGGTACTGGTATAGAAACAGACCAGTGGATCAATGGAATCGAATTGAAGACCCAAACATGGACCCACACACCTATGGCCAACTAATCTTTGACAAAGAAGCCAAAACCACACAATGGAAGAAGGACAGCATCTTCAACAAATGGTGCTGGTCCAACTGGATGTCCACTTGCAAAAGAATGAAATTAGACCCATATCTATCACCTTGTACCAAACGTAAATCCAAGTGGATCAAAGACCTTAACATAAATCCGGCCACACTAAATATACTAGTAGAAAAAATAGGAGAAACCCTTGAACTCATTGGCAAAGGTGACAACTTCCTGAACAGAACACCAACAGCTCAGGACTTGACATCAACAATCAATAAATGGGACCTCATGAAACTGAAAAGCTTCTGTAAGGCCAAGGACACTGTCATTCGAACAAAACGGCAACCAACAGACTGGGAGAAAATCTTCACCAACCCCACATCTGATAGAGGGCTATTATCTAAAATCTACAAAGAACTCAAGAAACTAAATGCCAAGAAACCAAATAATCCAATCAAAAAATGGAGATGGAGCTAAATAGAGAATTCACAAAGGAGGAATTCCTAAGGGTTGAGAGACACCTGAAGAAATGTTCAACATCCTTAATCATCAGAGAAATGCAACTCAAGACGACCCTGAGATTCCACCTAACACCTGTTAGAATGGCTAAGATAAAGAGCTCAAATGATAGCGCATGCTGGCGAGGGTGTGGAGAAAGGTGTACCCTACTCCATTGCTGGTGGGAGTGCAGACTTGTGCAACCACTATGGAGGTCTGTCTTGCGATATCTTAGAAATCTAGGAATAACCTTGCCTCAGGACCCAGCCATACCACTTCTGGGTATACACCCAAAGGACCTCTCACTGAGACATAGGGAAATCTCCTCATCTATGTTCATAGCAGCCTTATTTGTAATAGCTAGAAATTGGAAACAACCCAGATGTCCCTCAACTGAAGAATGGATTAAAAAACTGTGGTACATCTATACAATGGAATATTACTCAGCTATAAGAAACAATGAAATCATGCAATTTGCAACCAAATGGATGGATCTAGAGAAGCTCATCCTGAGTGAGCTAACCCAGTCTCAGAAGGATGCACATGGCATCTATTCACTTATAGTAGGAGTTTAGCTATATCATACAGGATATCTGTACTACAACCAACACACCAAAAGGAACATGGACATAATTTTTTTTTTATATTTTTCTTATTCCTTTTTTCTTTTTCCTTTTCCCTTCTCTTTTTCCTCTCTTTTTTTGTTGATATTCTTTGTTTTTGTGGGTTTGTGTGTTTGTTGGTCTTTTTTTTAGTATTCCCCCAGTAGCAAGGAGACACCTTTCACTGGCAGTACTGCCTCGTAGGCCCCCGATGAATGAAGAGGCTCTTGGCCCTCATATGACTCCTGATCTGTGGTGAGAGACTGTTAGGCAGGGACACTCCACCCCAGAGGAACAAGACGGGAGGGTCAGGGGTTAGAGCATGGGAGGGTGGGGCTGGGAAGTGGGAAAAGAGGACAATATGATAAGGATGTAACCTGAAGCAACAAACAAATAAATTTATTAACTAAAAAAAAAAAGGGGGGGGGCGGGGGGAGGGGTGGAACAATGTGAATGGAATAGAGGATACAGCCGTTCGGCCTGGTTTTGCAGATCTCCAGGTGTCGAGAAGACGTGGAGCTAAGGTAAAATCCAAGAGAATTGTGGTGTTGGCCCATGCCTTTGACTTCAGCAGAGACGGGGTGGGGGGGAGCACTGTAGAGTTGATGGTCTTATGTATACTGGAGTCATACGGAGCGGGGTGGTGAGGGTGCATACTCTTGGTCCCACCATTCAAGAAGAGTACACCCTTGGTCCCAGCTCCCAGCACACTGGAGACAGAAATGGGCAGATCCCGGAGCTCAGGGTCAGCCTGAAGCAGGGCAAACTCTAAATAGAGAAAGACTTCGATCCAGGTGTGGTGGAACACATCTTTGATCCCTTCAGATGGGAAACACAGGTCTCTGATCCCAATAATTAGAGTTCAGAGACACACACATGGAATTTGGAGGGACCTAGATTTGGAGGCTACTTGCAAAAGGCCTTCTCGATGCAGACAGATTGTCCTTTGGGATCTCAAAATATATACACTGGAGCTGGTTTAGCTCCAAGGTGATAGAATGATTTCTTCTTTAACCTGGATTGAAAGATAACGCTTTGTATGTTGTCGGACCGCCAAATTTGCTTCAGGAGAAGTACTACATAGCCCCCCTCCAAAAAAAAAAAAAGGCAATTGTCCCAGGGTTGGGATTGGGGCAGGGCTCTGTTCTTATCTTTCCAGGAGAACCGAAGTGTCCATTAGGGGAGCCGGGGGACAGCTAGACAGCAGAAATCTCAGCAGAGAGCAGAATCAGGCACCAAGGAGGACAAGTGACCCAGTTGATTCTGCGTGGCAGACTTCCTCAATAGCTGTCTCCATCAGGGACCTGCAACCACTATGGCAATCCAATGTCGCTGGGACCGTTCAGCTCTACACAATGCCCCGGCCGGAACCTCAGTGAAGCCTGCAAGATCAGCTTCTGCCTACAAACACCTTAGGTCATCTAAACAGCTGAGAACAGAAGGACTGAAAATAAAAGGATTGTACTAACGTTTTTAACCATTTTTTCCATTTGAGTTCGGGCCCCAAACAGGTCTACTATGACCCAAATCAGCAGGAAGTCACTTTAAGAGAGCGACATCCCATGCCCAGAGGGTGGGGAAGGTGTTTCTCTGCCCTTCTTTTTGGTTATTTGAAGGATAACTGAAAACTCTGATATTTAAGGGAAGAGATTACAAGCTGATAAATGGTCCTGTTTAATGGGTTTTGGAGGTTAGCCCCAGGGACTTCCTACTTTTCCTTTTCTGTATCCTTCTTCCTCTCCTATGTCGGACTGCATAGGCTTGAGAAAAATGAGATATAGACATAGCACAGGAAGGTCCAAGAAGAATGGGCAGATTTTTGAATATGCCCTTATACCTTTGTATATTGATACAAAATTAGTAGTTTATTAGGCTAAAGTGGTATTGACCATTGTTTATTGTGCAAAAATAAGATTGTATTGGATTACATCAGTATTGATCTTTGTATATTGATACAAAATTAAGATTATAGTTGGCCACAATGGTATTGACCCTTGTATATGGACGTAATATTAAGATTGTATTGGGCTACATAGGCATTGATCTTTGTATATTGATACATAATTAAGAGTATATTTAACCACAATTGAATAGATCTTTGTATAGTGATACAAAATTAAAGGTAATGCTTCCTAATGGTATCATACCTAGAGATACTTAAAAATAAAATGTGAATCTCCGGCCTCTTGTTACCAACCGTCTAAAACGGTCTAGGATAGTTAAGTAAAACAAACTCCTAGTCATGCAAACATGTCACTTTGTTAGCTACTATTGACAGTCTATCACAGATATTCTCTAAACTACCCAGTAATCAAGTTGCTAAGAGACAAGCAACATTTGCTTATCTAAATTCAAGAGATGGTTAGGGCATCTTCAAACACCCCAAGAGATCTGCAGAATATGGCATTCAAAGATGTTATCTTAAATTAAGATTTTCTTTTCTTCTTTTTTTTTTGATATCGAGACATATCAGCGCCTGACAGCACCCCCTATTCTACTCTAAGTAGAAGATAAGCATTGAAGAACCTCCACTGTAAGATGGTTGAATTAGTGGCAAGCCTATCTCTTGGCATGAAAAAACCCCTTGCACCAACTGCAGACAGACTGCTGTCCAAAAAGAACAAAACTTGGTAGCAGGGAAGTCGACAGCCTAACTCTGCCAAGACAAGGTAGGTAAGTCCTTCATAATCCCTGCTCTACAACAAATGTCTGTCAGAGAAACAGGACCCAAAGGGTGAAGACTGATGCAGGAATGTATGGAGAGAAAATGGGAACTGTCCAGGCAGTCACTGGTATGTCCTTTCTTAGTTTGGAAGCTGCAGGCCCTGCACTTCCTATATAAGCAGATATATTTATCCCTCTCAGGTCTCTGAGGTGGTTGAAGAATAGACAGCTAGAGTCTCATAGTTAAATTTTGAGTTGTTTAGGAATCAAGAGGGTGTTATAGATCTAAGAAGATACTCTTAAAAGTGTGTTGCAAGTTAATATGAATGTTGAGTCAGATATAGACCTTTAAACTCATGGAGATGGTTAGATAGTAGAATGTTAAAGACAGGGGCCAAATATGTATAAACTGAACATTGGGAAGGTATACTGGGCCATTTAACTCTCATAAATGTGGCATATTTATATCTGTTGTTTTGTATAATACTTACTGTTATAAGAGAAGGAACCATCTGCTGGACTGAAAGGGGAAACTTCTGGGGGGAAAAGGGTGGAAGGGCGGGATAGGGAGGGGTTTGTGACTGAGATGTAACTTGTAGAAAAAAAAATAAAGTATTTATAAAAAAAAAATCCTATCTCATTTTGATTTCTTTTGTGACAGGGGAGGCTTGCAAGGGCCGGAGGGAGATATGAAAGGATAGGGAGTTGAATGGGATTTGGTTGCATGATGTGAAATTCACAAAGGAACAATAAAAAAGTTTTTAAAAATGGCTTGACGTTTTATCATACAAATCTTTCGCTTGCTTGGTTAGAGTTACCCTAATATATTTTATATTATTTGAGGCTTATGTGAAGGGTGTTGTTTCCCTGATTTCTTCCTAAATCCACTTTCATTTGTAAATAGGAGAGTTAATGAATGTTTTGAGCTAATCTTGTATCCAGCCACATTACAGAAAGTATTTATCAGCTGTAGAAGTTTCCTAGTAGAACTTTCAGAGTCACTTATATATTCTATCATATCATCTGGAAATAATGATACATTATCTTCTTTCTTTCTAAATTGTGTGTCCTTAATCCTCTTCAGTTGTCTTATTGCTGTAGCTAAAACTTCTAGTACTAAATATTGAGTAGATATGGAGAGAGTGATCCAACCCTTTCTAGTTCCTGATTTTAGCAGAATGCTTTGAGTTTCTCTCCATTGAATTTGATGTTGCCTATTGATGTGCTGCAGCCTATGCATAGAGACCCCTGTATACCGACTCATTCACCAATCTCTCCATACAGTCTGTCCTCCTTGTAAGATATGCCAGGGCAATGGTGTTGAAGATCATGTAAGATTGCCCAACCAATGTTTTGCTTAATTTGAGGTCTACCCTCACATATTACACTCCTTGGATGGCCAGGAATTTGAGAGTGGATAGCCCAGAGTTTTAGGATAGAACCAAACACAACAGAAAAAAAAATTTAGGAGAAAAATCCCTAATATCTGCATTTAATTTGATTCCTGTCACCATCCCTCTGTTAGAACCTATTAATCCAAGAATGAAATAAAATAAAATTAGCAGTTAGTAGTGTGAGTGGTGTGAGTGTGTTCCTTTGGCCTAGGAATAGAGTAGAAAAGAATACATTTTGTATACATTTTATTATTTTTTTATTTCTTTTTTTTCCTTTATTTTTTATTTCTTCAAGTTACATCTC
>CAJQZJ010029952.1:0-10610 GCA_907164525.1 Lophiomys imhausi | reverse complement strand
CTGTCTTGGCAGAGCTAGGCTGTCGACTTACCTGCTTCCAGGTTTTGTCCTTTTTGGACAGCATTCTGTCTACAGTTGGGGCAAGGGGCTTTTCCTACCAAGAGATAGGCTTGCAACTAATTCAATCATCTCCCACTGGAGATTCTTCGATGCTCATCTTCTACTTGGAGGAGAATAGGGGGTGCTGTCAGGAGCTGATATGTCTTGATATAAAAAAATCTAAAGTTACAAAAACATCTTTGAATGCCATATTCTGCAGATCTCTTGAGGTTTTTGAAGAGGCCCTATCTATCTCTTATATTAGGGTAAGCAGATGTTGCTTGTCTCATAGCAGGTTTATTTCTGATTAGCTTAGCAAGTAACTATAATAGGCTGTCATAGTACCTAACAGAATGACCGGCTTGCATAACCATTAGTTTGCATTTCTTAATTATCCTATACAATTTATGACAGTTAGTAGTAAAAGGCCGAAACATCCCATTTCATTTTTTTTCTTTACCTCCTAACCCTTCCATCCCATTGCTCTGGGGTGGGGTGTCCTTATATAACAGTCCCTCATCTCTGTTGAGAGGTCATATGAGGGCCAAGAGCCTCCTCATTTATTGGGGGTTTACAAAGCAGTACCATCAGTGAAAAGTGTCTAGTTGCCCGGGAGAGAGAACTACTAAACAAAAAAACCAATAAGCAGACAATAGATAAAAAAGACTTAAAAATAGAAAAAAATATAACTAATATATAAAAAATAAATAAAAATTAAAAATAAGAGGTCTATGTCCAAGTTCCCTTTGATGTGTTAGTTGTAGTATCGATACTTTCTACTATATAGCTAAAATCCTACTATAAGTGAACAGATGCCATATGCGTCCTTCTGAGTCTGGGTTAGCTCACTCAGGATGAGCTTTTCTAGTTCCATCCATTTGGCTGCAAATTGCATAATTTCATTGTTCCTGATAGCTGAATAATATTCCATTCTGTAGATGTACCACAGTTTTTTAACCCATTCTTCGGATGAGGGACATCTGGGTTGTTTCCAGTTTCTAGCTATTACAAATAAGGCTGCTATAAAAATAGATGAGGAAAGTTCCTTATGATTCCGTGAAGAGGCATTTGGGTGTATACCCAGAAGTGGTATGGCTGGGTCCTGAGGTAGAGCTATTCCAAGTTTTCTAAGATATCGCCAGACTGACCTCCATAGTGGTTGCACAAGCCTGCATTCCCACCAGCAATGGGAATGTCACCAGCATGTGCTGTCATTTGAGTTTTTGATCTTAGCCATTCTGACAGGTGTGAGATGGAATCTCAGAGTCATCTTGAGTTGCATTTCTCTGATGATTAAGGATGTTGAGCATTTCTTCAAGTGTCTCTCAGCCATTATGGATTCCTCCATTGTGAATTCTCTATTTAGCTCTATCCCCCATTTTTTGATTGGATTATTTGGTTTCTTGGCATTTAATTTCTTGAGTTCTTTGTAGATTTTGGATATTAGCCCTCTTTCAGATGTGGGGTTGGTGAAGATTTTCTCCCAGTCTGTAGGCTGCCGTTTTGTTCGAATGACAGTGTCTTTTGCCTTACAGAAGCTTTTCAGTTTCATGAGGTCCCATTTATTGATTGCTGATCTCAAGTCCTGAGCTGTTGGTGTTCTGTTCAGGAAGTTGTCGCCTGTGCCAATTAGTTCGAGGGTTTCTCCCACTTTTTCTTCTAGTAGATTTAGTGTGACCGGCCTTATGTTAAGGTCTTTGATCCACTTGGACTTAAGTTTTGTACAAGGTGATAAGTAAGGGTCTAATTTCATTCTTTTACAAATGGACATCCAGTTGGACCAGCACCATTTGTTGAAGATGCTGTCCTTCTTCCATTGTGCCATTTTGGCTTCTTTGTCAAAAATTAGGTGGCCATAAGTGTGTGGGTCTATTTCTGGATCTTCAATTCGATTCCATTGATCTACTGGTCTGTTTCTATACCAATACCATGCTGTTTTTACAACTATTGCTGTGTAGTACAGCTTGAAATCTGGGATGGTAATACCTCCAGATGTTTTTTTTATTGTATAGGATTGATTTAGCTATTCTGGGCTTTTTGTTCTTCCATATGAAATTGAGAGTAGCTCTTTCCAAGTCTATAAAAAATTGTGTTGGTATTTTGATAGGAATTGCATTGAATCTATATATTGCTTTTGGTAGGATGGCCATTTTTATTATGTTGATCCTACCTATCCATGAGCATGGGAGATCTTTCCATCTTCTAAAGGCCTCTTCCATTTATTTCTTTAAGGGCTTAAAGTTCTTGTTGTACAGGTCCTTTACTTGCTTGGTTAGAGTTACCCCCAGGTATTTTATGTTGTTTGTGGCTATTGTGAAGGGGTTTGTTTCCCTTATTTCTTTCTCAGCCCATTTGTTTGTTGTATAAAGAAGGGCTTCTGATTTTTTTGAATTAATTTTGTATCCAGCCACTTTGCTGAAGGTGTTTATCAGCTGTAAGAGTTCTCTGGTGGAATTTTTGGGGTCGCTTATGTATACTATCATATCATCTGCAAATAGGGATAATTTGACTTCTTCATTTCTGATGTTTATCCCCTTGATCTCCTTTAGTTGTCTTATTGCTCTAGCAAGAACTTCAAGTACTATATTGAAGAGATATGGTGAAAGTGGACATCCTTGTCTTGTCCCTGAGTTTAGAGGAAATGCTTCAAATTTCTCTCCATTTATTTTGATGTTGGCCACTGGCCTGCTGTATATTGCCTTTATTATTTCTAGGTACGGCCCTTGTATGCCCGTTCTCTCCAGAACTTTTAGCATGAAAGGGTGTTGGATTTTGTCAAATGCTTTTTCTGCATCTAGCGAGATTATCGTGGTTTTTTTCTTTCATCTTGTTTATATGGTGAATGACGTTGATAGACTTTCATATGTTGAACCATCCCTGCATCCCTGGTATGAAGCCTACTTGATCATGGTGTATGATACTTTTGATGTGTTCTTGAATTCGGTTTGCTAGTATTTTATTAAGTATTTTTGCGTCTATGTTCATGAGGGAGATTGGTCTGAAGTTCTCTTTCTTTGTTGGGTCTTTGTGTGGTTTAGGAACCAGGGTGACTGTGGCCTCATAGAATGAGTTTGGTAATGTTCTTTCAGATTCTATTTTGTGAAAGAGTTTGAAAAGTATTGGTGTTAGCTCCTCTTTGAAGGTCCAGTAGAATTCCGTGCTAAAGCCATCTGGCCCTGGGCTTTTTTTGGTTGGGAGTTTTTAATGTCTGTTTCTATTTCCTTAGGGGTTATAGGGCTGCTTAATCTGTTTATCTGATCTTGATTTAGCTTCGGTAGGTGGAATCTATCAAGAAAATTGTCCATTTCACTTAAGTTTTCAAATTTGGTGGAGTATAGATTTTTTTTTTTTTTTGGTTTTTCGAGACAGGGTTTCTCTGTGTAGCCCTGGCTGTCCTGGACTCACTTTATAGACCAGGCTGGCCTCGAACTCGCAAAGATCTGCCTGCCTCTGCCTCCCAAGTGCTGGGATTAAAGGCGTGCGCCACCACCTGGAGTATAGATTTTTAAAGTAGGATCCAAATATTCTCTGGATTTCCTCAATGTCTGTTGTTATTTCTCCCTTTTCATTTCTGATTTCGTTGATTTATGTTTTCTCCCTCTGTCTTTTAGTTAATTTGGCTAAGGGTCTGTCTATTTTGTTGATTTTTTTCAAAGAACCAACTCTTGGTTTCATTGATTCTTTGTATAGTTCTTTTTGTTTCTAAGTTGTTGATTTCAGCCCTAAGTTTGATGATTTCCTGCCTTCTGCTCCTCTTGGGAGTGTTTGCTTCTTTTTTTTTCCAATTCACCCAGTTTAGCTGTTAATTCGCTAATATGAGCTGTCACAGTTTTCTTTTTGAAGGCACTTAGTGCTGTGAATTTTCCTCATAGCACAGCTTTCATTGTGTCCCATAGGTTTGGGTATGTTGTGTCTTCATTTTCATTGGATTTTAAGAAGTCTTTGATTTCCTTCTTTATTTCTTCCCTGACCCAGCGGTCCTCTAGTAAAGAGTTGTTCAATTTCCATGTGTGTGTAGACTTTCTGTTGATTCTTTTGCTATTGAAGTCCAGCTTTATTCCATGGTGGCCTGATAAGATACAAGGGGTTATTTCAATTTTCTTGTATCTGTTGAGACTATCTTTGTGTCCAACTATATGGTCGATTTTGGAGAATGTTCCATGCAGTGCTGAGAAGAAGGTGTATTCTTTTGTGTTTGGGTGAAACGTTCTGTAGATATCTGTTAGGTCCATTTGGTTCATGATCTCTGTTAGACTCATTATTTCTCTGTTTGGCTTCTGTCTTGATGATCTGTCCATAGTTGTGAGTGGCGTGTTGAAGTCTCCCACTATTAAAGTGTTTGGATTGATGTGCGATTTAAGTTTTAGAAGCGTTTCTTTTATAAATGTAGGTGCCTTTGTATTTGGGGCATAGATGTTCAATATTGAGATGATGACCTCTTGGTGGATATTTCCTTTAATGAGTATGTAATGCCTTTCTCTGTCTTTTGTTATTAACTTCAATTGGAAGTCTATTTTGTTTGATATTAGGGTGGCTACTCCAGCTTGTTTCCTGGGTCCATTTGCTTGGAAAACCTTTTCCCAGCCCTTTACTCTGAGGTAGTGTTTATCTTCAATAGTGAGGTGTGTTTCTTGTTTACAGCAAAAAGATGGGTCTTGTTTACGGATCCAGTCTGTAAGTCTGTGTCTTTTTATTGGTGAGTTGAGTCCATTGATGTTGATGGATATTAGTGACCAGGGGTTGTTATTTCCCATTATTTTGGTATAGCTGGCTGTCTTGTGTTTCTTTTTGTTTAGTTGCTGTGGAGGTTTCTATTTCCTCTGTTTTCTTGGGTGTAGTTATCTTCTCTATGTTGGAATTTTCCTTCTAGGATCTTCTGTAGGGCTGGGTTTGTGAGGAGATATTGTTTGAATTTGATTTTGTCATGGAATATCTTGTTTTCTCCTTCTATGTTGATAGAGAGTTTTGCTGGGTATAGTAGTCTGGCTGGGCACCTATGTTCTCTCAGGGCTTGTAGGACATCCGTCCAGGCCCTTCTAGCTTTTAAAGTTTCTGAGGAGAAGTCAGGTGTGATTCTGATGGGTCTACCATTGTATGTGACTTGGCCTTTTTCTCTTACAGCTTTTAATATCCTTTCTTTGTTCTCTACATTTGGAGTTTCTATTATTATGTGGCGAGAGGAGTTTCTTTTCTGTTCTAATCTGTTTGGTGTTCTGTAAGCCTCTTGGATTTTTACTGGCATCTCTTTCTTTAGGTTTGGGAAGGTTTACATTTCCTTCTTCAGTTTGCTTGTTTTTGTCTGGAGATCTTTCATTGCTTTATCCTTTTCCTGTTCAAGCTGGGTCACCTTGGCTTGGAGCTCTTTAATGGTGTTATTCGTTGTTTTGACTTGTAAAATTGTGGCTTCTTTTAAGTTCTTCTTGAAGGGACTCTTATCACTTTCCATAATGTAGAATTGTCATCGTTTTCATGTGTTTCAGTTGTGGCATGTTGGTTCGGGCTGGATGGAATAGCATTGCTTTCTTTTGTTGGAGACATTTCGCTCTGTTTTTTTTTTTGTCTGGGGCCTCTGGCCATGTGGAATTTTTTTGCTGTCTGCTGGACTTGGGTCCAAAGGGGGCGCTTTGGTGTAGGAGTAGCGTTGCCTTACTCCACCCCTATAAGATGAGTCATTCAGCCCCGCCTCCCAGGTGGACACCTAACTAATCCAGGTGGCGGAGCTGTGTATAAGTAAGCTCTGGTTCCCCGCAGGAAGGGCTCGTACTAGTACAAAAGTCCAATATAGGACAGTTTCAAATATCTCGCAGTTTGCCCGGGGTTGGTTCCTGTAGCAGGTAAATCTTCAGTTCAGCTCCAATAGCCTTGCCACTTCCGCGGCTTGGAAACTGGCCAGTGACGTCACAGACTGCCATCTGCGCTCTGAAGGCACTTTGCAGTGGAGCTACGCTCACTTCCAAGGGTCGCAACCTTTCGCCAGATAATTGGATCATCTGTGTGAGACCTGGGAGTGTCCAGCAGGGTGGGGATTATCTCTGCGTGGGTTCTGAATCTGCCGGCTGGGTATTACGTTGGAACTTATCGGGAGTCTCTCCTGTTGGGGGATGGGTGATCCCGATTCCTGGGACCAGTGGCTTCCTAGCGTGTCCGAGAGTGGGAAAAGGCTTCCTGCCCAGGGATCTTCCGTGGTCCCTGTGTAGCTGGGTGAGATTTAGAAGGGGTCGTGCCCTTTGTACAGCATCCTGCAACACTTGCCGCCTTGTGACTGTTGACCCTGAAATCAAAATGCGTCCGCGCAGTCCGCCGCCATCTTGGGTCCCCAATCGTAAATTGTTTTTTATATTGCTTAAGAGTACTCGGCCTCCATGTCCATGGTTCCACATTTAAAAAATTCAACCAACTGATTATGAAAAATATTAAGGAAAAAGTGAGACTTTTTTTCTTATTATCTTTTCAACAACAATATAACAACTACTGATATTGAACTTATATTTGTGTATTTGTTACTATAAGTAACATAGAGATTTGGTGATACGTAAATCCTTTACCATTATACAAAGGAAACTTGAGTGTCTACATATTTTTGCTTTTCATGGGGATTCCTGAATAATTCTCCACATATACAAAGAGAAATATGTAATAATAGATGTCCCTACCCTTTGTTAATCTGAAGAATATAATTATTATCTTTCATAAAATGTACAAGATCTAAATTCTGATTGTTGAGGAGGAACCAGATGTAGTAGTGCTCCTACATCCAAAGCTATAAAGACAAAGAGATTGGGAGGGTCACATTAGATCAAGAATTAAAGACAAACCACAACACAGCATGACCCCATCCCAAAAATATGAATGAATGGTAGAGGGAGAGAGGATGGTATGGGGGGGGGGGAATGACCTCTTTACTTGATCTTAACCTGAAGTTGCATATAATAAATTACAACTGGATACTTGTGTTTAGAGCTATTGAAGTATAGGAATATATTTTAATTTTAAGTAACATACTGATTTCAGAAATGTGTCAAATTTCAAAATGTATGTTTTTGACATTAGATTTTCACTGAGGAGAAAATTGTGTACTCTAAAATAAATCAATGTGCTTATCATGAATTATAGTAGGAATTGAAATAGAAGTTGGTTTTGAAAACCACCAGAGTTAATGCTTTAATCCTCATCAAAGAAATAAAGAGGTAAAAATGTAATAAACTCAATTGTATTTGTATAATTATACTGCTGGGTCAGTTATCTTATGTCCAATAATAGTGCCTACTAAGATTCCACAGCATAAATTGTGCTATTTATGATCATTAAATAAGAGTTTAAATTTTATCCTAGGAACATCTTCTGTAACTATAAATCTAATGTTGTGCAGAAAATGAGGACAGTATTGATTGTCATATGCTGCCCAAATCGATCATGCTAGCAACCAGAATTACAGTAATCTGTCAGTATTGATGACTGTCTTTCAAGCTTTGAAACCTCTCCCTCACTTCACTTGTTGTTTCTTACGTTACTTCTACTTAAAAAGCATTTTCATGCAACCTCTGATTTTGTCAGCTAGGTACTTTTGTCTCTTAAGCTCAACTTGTTGGTTTGATCATGTAATTAGAATTGAATTGCCACACTCAAGGGGCAGACCAGGCAGACTGGGGGTACCACTGAGCCAGAGGATCGTAGACCATCATTTTATTAGCTACCTAGAAAGAGTTCCAGTTTTTTTTGGTTGCTTAGTTTGAATTTTACAATAAAATTATGAGGAAATAATTCTAAAGCTTTTATTTCATGTTATAATTTACCAGTTATAACTATTTTTTAAGTAAAAAATTTTTTGATCCTTAAGAAAATTTCAATATGATCTAAAGGTTTAGTATAATTAATGCTGTCATTATGTGTGTACTCTTTCTGTTTTAGTGTGAGATTTACATGTAGGAATTTTCACAATTTATAATGTATAATAACATAATAAACTCAGAGAAACAGAACTCGTGGATGATATAAGTCATCCTCTGTACCCATGGGGGATTGGTTCCTGAGAGAACAAAAATATGCAAATGGTCCAGTCCTTTATACTAACTGGTACATTTTCTCTTCATATGTTAGTCATCTTTAGATTGCTTATGATAATTAATACAGTATAAATTTTACATAAATAAGAAAGATGTACTTTAAGGAATTGACTTCCCTGGCTGGGGGTTTTGGCAAGTACCATCTCTGTAAACCTAGGAAGAACTGATGTCATCAGTCTCAAGGCAACTAGCAGTAGAATCCCTTCCTTTCTCAAGTGACCTCAAGCTTTCCTCAAAAACCTTTGGCTGAATGAGGCCTCCGTGTACTATGTGGGTAATGGGCTTTACTCAGGTGTACTAACTAAAGTGGTGATTACATCTAGACAAAAATAGTAACGTCTAGACTGGTGTTCAACCAAACACTGTGTCTGACCTTGACCCAGCCAAGTTGACACAAAATATTCACTGACTTATTCTGATATCCTTTATTTACATCTTAATTATTCCTCATATATAATTTGAGAAAAGTACACAAGCTGTAAATGTTGATATGTGATGATTTATTATACTTACTATGAAGAGGTCAAAAAACATGCATAAAGCTTTCTCTTTGATACAGTTTTTGGGTGTCAAGATGGCCAAGTGGTCTGTGGTGCCAGCCTCAAGTATATTTATTGAAAGCCAGGGCTAGTGGCACATATCTGTTAGTTCCTGCATTGGGGTAGCTGAGACAGGAGTTTGAAGCCACCTGGGCAATAATAGCAAGACTGTCTTTTAAAATATATATATATATATATATGTATATATGCAATGCACATAATTTATATAATATTACCAAAGATTTTGAAATGTTGCAAACATTCAGATGCTACTTATCCTTATAAAGGTAATAATTTGATGAGGAAGAATATGGATAGTAATGATTATAATGCAAGTAGAGTTACAGACAAATTGGTATGAGAGTTCCATGGAGGAAGAAATATGTAGAAAATCTGGGTCTTGATGGACAGGATTGAGTAGATGGACTGTGACCTGTATTCCTTTTTGTTATTATTGGTTTTGAGGCAGGCTTTCTCTGTGTAGCCCTGGCTATCTTGAACCTCTCTGGGTAGACCAGGCTGGCCACAAATTCACAGAAATCCATCTGCCTCTGTCTCCCAAGTGCTAGGATTAAAGGCATGTGCCACCAGGCCCAGCCAATGCTACAATTCTTATGATTTATAGCTGGGGGTTTGTGTATCTATATCTAATATATTTGATACTCTGAGATATACAGTATAAGGAGTACTGCACAGTTAAATGGCATCTTTAAAAATGCTTTACACCTAGGCTTAATATGTTTTCCAACCACAACCAATATTATTTGATTTTTTTCAATCTCTTTAGATTGACTTTTTCTTAAATGCCAGAATTGGCTTTGTTTAACCTTATTAGACAAATTACTAAATTCAATGATAATTCTTCAATTAGTCTCAGTTTGTTAGCCCTGCAATTCTATTGCTCAAATGACAAGGACCTGTTGCAGAAGTATGAGAGCCAAAACTAAATGAATGGTAATTGATTGGCTCCACTAATGCAGTTCCCTTTCATTATGATAGGACATTGTAAAGCTCCTTAGGGGGCCTCATCAATATTGCTACCATTTCATGTTAAAAGAAAATGGGTTTCTTGAAAAACTACATAATTTTATGTATTTACTGTCCTTTGTAAAGCATTTTCTTAGAAGATAACATCAATAAATATGGATCATCCTTAATGTAATCTGTAAGAAAGAGATAATTATAGTACCAAACTCAAGATTAGTGTAAGGATTAAATAAAACTAGCCAGTGAAGCCCTAGGCATCCTGCCTGTTATCTCTAGCAGCAGCTCACAACACTGTAGTTGTGTTGGGAGCTGATGATGTTTTTACCATCTAAAACTCAAACCTGGGCATGCTAAAGGGTTACAACAGTTCTGTGCCTACTGAAGCAGATCTACAATTGGTTGATTCCCTGGCAATGGTTCTTTTTATTGTGCCCTCCCAGGCTCCTAGTTGTCATTATAGCTTTGACAAGCACACCTGTATACTTTCTCAACCCCATATCACTTCTTTGGAATCTTCCTCACTACATTGACACCCAGGATGCTAGCAACATTGTTCAACTAAACCAATTCATCTTCTAGAGAAGCTCATGTTTTAAAACTACAAGAATATGTACCTCTGCTGTTTTCTACCTAATATACTCATTCATTATGACCTACATGAAAACATCTTTAGGTAACAAAATGTAATAATTCCCCTATTAAGTGAAGTAATTGTTCACACTGCCTCAAAACATTTTGCTGTAGTATTTATATGTTTGTGCACATTTATAATGTGTGGCCAATGGTAAACGTGCAGTAAAACATAACAAAGGGTACTAACAGTGGATGGATTCTTAACTAATTTTTTTCAACAGAAAATTTTTACTCATCTCCAAGTATACTCCAAAAATTCACATGTATTCTTCTTATTGCCTATGTTTTTAAAGATGTATATCTATTATTTTTAAGAGAACATGCGTGCACGTGTGTGTGTGTGTGTGTG
>CAJQZJ010029950.1:0-17116 GCA_907164525.1 Lophiomys imhausi | reverse complement strand
AGTCTGGTGGTGGAGCAGAGGTCCAATCCTGCTGAGCCTGCAGTGGCTCTCCACGGTCTCTCGGATGGCGGAGGGTTGGCCATCTCTCTTGATTCTGTTCTTTGTCCTGATTCTCTACTGCCCCATATATTTGTGGGCCCTGAGGTCGTGGGCCCCACTGTCCATTTTTTGGACGAGCTCCACCATAACCTTGAGTTAAAGGCTGGCCATGGATGTCTATCACTGAACGGCATTCATTAGCCCAATGGTTCCCTTTTTTACATTTTGGGCATAACCCCGGCCACCTGGGGCGTTGTACACTTCCTGTACTTTCTGTACTCCTTCCCCTGGGGCACTGTCTTTTAAAGTGTCCCATCTTGCCACACTTAAAACAAACTCCTGAACTTCCTCCACCTTTTCTGGTCAACTGTATTACTGCGGCAGCAAGACCAGCATTAGTTAACAGCCCTCCAAGTTCTCTACACACTTTCATCCAGGCTTCTAGCCCTTTGTTCTTGTAAGGGGTGATAGCGGCTCTACACTCTTTGGTACATTGCTCATAGACCAACTGTTTTATTAGTGGCATAGCAGCATACGGGTCACCAAAAATCTTCCCTGCTGCTTCCACCATTCGTGCCACAAAGTCTGAAAAGAGCTCCATGGGGCCCTGTAGAATCTTAGTTAAGTTCCCACTCACCTCCCCTTTATTAGGAAGAGATCTCCAAGCCTTGATAGCTATCTTGTTTATTTGCTCATAAATCTGAATAGGATATCCTATCTGCTGGTTGGCAAATCTCCCCTGCCCAAGCAGCATATCTCTATCCCAGGCTGGATTTCCATCTCTCTGATTATTGGCTGCTTGCTCAGTGGCATACTCAATCAAGAAAGCTTTCCAGTCTAAGTATTGCCCTGGACTTAAGCAGGCGTGGACCAGGCCACTCCAATCACTTGGAGTCATACAATGTCTGCTTAATGTTTCCACTTGAGCCATTGTAAAAGAAGCGGTAGTACCATAGGTAGGAACCGACTCTGCAAGGGATTTAACTACCTTAAAATCAAGCGGTTCCTCGTACCTGTTCCCTTGTGGGTCTTGGTATACCGGATAAGCAAACTGTAATTCTGTTCTTACTTGTGTCCACATCCCCGGGCAGAAAGATCTCCCTACTTTCAGGGACTAAACAGGCTGATCTATCTGAATGGCTTCTGGATATGGAGGAGGAGTTGAAGGCTCCGCGGCAACGGCTTTACTTACACCGATCGCCGCCAACGTGGCTGAAGGCGCTGCGGCAATGGCTTCACCCACACCGACTGCCGCCAACGTGTCTTTCTCTTTTACCCTTTTCTTTTCCCTTTTTCTAATAACAGTCCTCTCCAACTGTTCTATTAGAGCGTGTAGCTCCCCTTCAGAATCCGTGCTCTCTGAGTCCTCAAAATCTCTAAAATCTCTAAAATCTCTAAGATCGGGATAGAGAGGAACCTTCTTTTTGCCTCCCTTTTCATTGTCTGCCTGCTCAAATCTTTCGCCTTTGTTACTTTCCTTTTCACTGTCTACTTGCTCAGATCTTTCCCCTTGCAGCAGTTCCAAGGCTGATTCTCCCTCCTTGATCACGTTACAGCATCTCTGATCTTCTAAACAACTCCTCACCATTTTCCAAATTGGTCTTACTCCATGCTTTAGAGTACCTTGTTCCCAAGCAAAATCCAAGTCCCTGCCTAATTTGTCCCAGCAGGATACCGTAAGATTCCCGGACACCGCAAACCACGGAGCCACGGAATCACATTCATTCAAAAATCTCTCTAGGGTAGACTTCTTAATCTTCAAATTCCTAGCTAAAAGTAGCTCCTGAAGAGCCATAAAAATTGGATGTGACTCAGACAATCCCATGATTAAAAATTTACTTTCGGTTCGCAGCTTCCCCGCGAAACTTTACCTTTTGTTCGCAATCTCCGCGAAACTTTACCGTATGTTCACTATCTCCGTGAAACTTTACCTTTTGTTCGCTATCTCCGTGAAACTTTATTGTCCTAATTTATCCCAGGAACTTACCAGCGCTGCCCCTGACTGCAGGAGTTCTGAGTCTTTTTTGGTTCCCCGTACGGGCCACCACTTGTCGCGTCCCCCTCGACCAGCAAGGATGACGCAACTCACAAAGGCTCTTCTCCAGCAGTTTATTCAGGTCCCTTGAAAACAGTCTTCCAAATGCCTGGGCAGACCCAACCTACAAGCTAAGTACTAAATGAACAGCCAATCAAGTAAAGCCACGTGGTGCTATCTTAGAGGCCCACGTATGCGGAAGCAAGCCAGATCAGCGGTCTTAGCCAAATATGGACTTGTTTACCACTGAGAGCGCTCACCGTCGGGCTGGTGGAAGGCGGAAACCGGCGCCATCTTTAGGGCGCGGCACATTGCAGCTCTCTACAGTGACAGGTTTGCCTGTGAAAGTTTTTTACAAACAACACTGACCGTTCACCTTTCAAGAAACATATGGACCTAATCTCTTAAAATAAACTATTTGTACAATACGTGTACAATTATTTCAGCTAAATATAAAAGATCTAATTCATAAGAGTGGGAAACTTATCAATATGGGTAGTGTTAGCATATTTTTATTTCTTTTCAAAACACCACCTATTGTAACAGAATTTTCAATTACAGATCAAGGAAGTAGCAGAAATTATATTAGAAAAATTATGTAATATATATTGCAGATATAATTATTACATACATAGTCAAATGGGGTGCGAAGCATTAAAAGTGACAGTGTTTGTTGCAGTTGGTTATTTGGATCCTTTGCTATTTTCTATTATTCTTTTTTTAAAATTTTTAACTATACACATACTGTTTCTTGTTGCTTAACAGTATCTCATTAAGTTTTCTTGGAATGAGCTATGAAGATCAGTGGGGCCCTAACTGTGACTGATAATCCTGCCAGTGCTATCTCAGGAGCTGGAATAGAAGGCATCCTCCATCATACACAGCTGATTTTGTAATATTTAAAATGAGGAATACTATCTTACTCTACTTTCAAAATTAAGTCAGAGGAAATGTGAGTGAGTGGCAAGAATTAGTCAGTGTCAACAGCTAAGCATACTTAACTCAAATCCCATCATGCTATAAGGTATAAACAAATGTCTGCTCATTAGCTACTGGAATTGATCTAAATATCATTGCTTTATCATAAGCATAGATTTTCAAGTTCTGGAAAAAGGATGAAATAATCCTTTAATCACAGGGAGTAAATAAAACAGTACTATATTCCATTATTTGGGTGTGCAATATTTCTCTAACATAAGTAACCCTGTACTTATATTTTTTGTCCCCTCCCTCCTCTCCATCCAGTTGCACCCTCCCATCCTCTATTTAGTTTAGCAGAAACTAAATAGAATACATAGGAAAAAATATGCTTTCTGCACCATGCACTTCTGTCAGGTGTAACAGGCTCCACCAGCTTCCAGGAGCTTCAGAAATATTTTATGCTCTAAAATTCACTATTGTATGCTCTATCCAAACCGTACTTTAAAATTCATTAATATTTTGGTACTCCTAAGCAACAAAAGTCAGTGCAAATTTGATGATCTTGTTGGCATAATTAAATGGTCCTTCAAAGGACATTCAAATTTATGTGCCAAAAATTCTTCTTTCTTCTTTATCTTCTTTTTCCTTCTTCCTTCTTCTTTCTCCTCCTCTTCTTCCTCTTCCTTCTTCTCACCCCCCATATGCAGATGCGTATGCCACAGAGAACATATGAGGTCAAGACACAACTCTCAAGAATAATGTCTCTCCTCCTCCTTTTGGGAATGTTTAAAAGCCAGAGCTGCATACAAATCCTCTTGGGCATTCTCATAGACTCCAGAAACATTTTGACAATAGAATCTCATAAATGTAAGTGAATTATTGTATCTGTGAGTATTCTGCACTTTGGCTTGTTCATAGTCACCCTCTGTTCTAGCTCATTTCTGTTGCTGGGAAAAATCATACAGCAACTTGGGGGAGGAAATCATTTATTTCAACTCATAGCTAACAGTCTCCATCAGAGCAGCCAAAGAAGAAATCTGGAGATAGGAATTGAAGCAGAGACCACAAAGCAATGATGTTTACTGACTTGCATCCTCTGGCTGAGTCAGCTAACTTTTTTATACAACTTGATCCATCTGCCTAGGGATGTGCCAACCACAATTGACTGAACTCTACTACACTACAACAATGAAGAATGAAGAAAACACTCCTGAGAGATCTCAACATGCCAATCTAATGAATGCAATTCTTCAGATGTAGTCCTTTCTTCATAGGTGTGTCAAGCTAACAATGGAATCTAAATCTGACACTGTATCTTTGTTTCAGCTAAGAGATAAAGCCACACATTACCTGTTTCATAAATTGTCACACCCACAATATAGGCATTGTGCCTACACCATTTGCCAAAAGAGGGAGGACATGTACAGGATTGAAAATAATAGAAGCATAAAGTCAGGACAATTTTTAATTCTTGGCCCTCACAAGTTCCATTAAGCTATATGGTTTTCCACAGCCATGATTCTGCTAATCAATTACACTAATAATCTAAAGGAAACAACAAACCACAGCATTAAAGGAACAAGTGTTTCTCCAAAAGGGAATGAGATAAACAACTTTACAATAGTCTATTAAATACTAGTGAGTGTGTGTGTCATAGAATATATGTGGTATTTTCCAAATAGATAGTATAATTCTAAACAATAGCATTGTGAAGTTTAATGTGCTAGCACTGAAACAAAAGATATATAGCATAAGCATGAGTGAAAAATATATTTAACTTTTATTGCATCCTATATTCTATATACCATTTTAACTGTGAATCAGTTCTCCAAGGGTTTTCCTCAGTGAAGTGGCTTGTATATAGAAAGGAAGAAGGCCAGTGTGTCTGAAACATTCTGAGGAAATAATACAGGGTAAATTTGAAAACATAGGTATAATTCAAATAAGGTATTGTCTTATAAATCATGATGTGTACTTTATGAGTGGAGCTCTATCATAGTGTATGTGGGGTGTGTGTGTGTGTGTGTGTGTGTGTGTGTGTGTGTGTGTGTGTGTGTCGTGTGTGTCTTTTAAGTTATTCAAACTATTGGCATCGTGCAGAGGAATAACTATGGGAAAGAACTGTCAAGGGTCAGTTGCTAGCAAGAAGTTCGGCTTCTTTAGCCTGGTGCTTTACTGTGTCTAGGCGTGAAGGGTAAAAGATTTACCTAACTGTATCATTTATACCAATAGGACTAGTTCATAAAGAGCAGGTACAAGATGAGCAAAAGATTAGAACAAGAGCGTGTGTGACAGGCGAAATAATGAATGGCATTTGCTGTCTTTTTAAAGCGGAAACATGATTTATTGTTTGAAAATTTCGTGCATATATGAACAACTCATCCCTCACTTTTCTTTTGAGAATAGAGCTCAGCATACCTAAAATAAGTAACAGGTTCATTCAGTCATCTGAATGTTGGCATGCTTGTTAGAGATCCAAGATGTCATAAAAGACTATATGACTTGTCAACTCTGAAAAGTACTACCAAAAACTACAGCATGGTGCGCCATTTAATTTGGTGTAGATGGTAAAGCTTGGTGACTAATTTTTGTCATAGATTTATATATGGAATATAGCAGATGCCATGGTCCTTTGGGACAAAGGCATATATATGGCTGCCACCCCAGACTTTCACTCCAGTCAGCTGTTAAGCTAGCAGAATTCATCCTGTCTTTAATAAGTCCTACGGATGTCCACACATGGTATCTCCTGCTGCAAACACATCTTCTGTTTAGACCACAACAAATAGACTATACCTAAGATATGTAAACTCCCATGGATTGCAGGTTTCACCCAATGCCTGGGAAACTACGGGCTTTCTCTCACATCTATATGGCTTCTTGCTGACCTGGGAGAATTGACAACTACCTTGACAAGTTAGTAAAGCTGCTATTACAACACATCCAGGGAAGGAGAGAGAAGTGAAAACCTATCCAACTAACACAATCCAATTATTGCTCCAGACAGACAGACTTCCTGGGATGGAGAACAGAGGGGAAAACATGAAACTCAAAGGCATCTTGCTTAGAATTTTTTTAAATAAATTTATTTATTTATTGCTTCAGATTACATCTCAATCATATTGTCCTCTCTCCCCTCTTCTCAGCCCCACACTCCCACCCTCTATCCCCTATCCCTTCCATCCCACTCCTCTGGAGTGGAGTGTCCCTACATAACAGTCCCCTGCCCCAGTTCAGAAGTCATATGAGGGCCAAGAGCCTCCTCATACACTGGGGGCCTACAAGGCAGCACCACTAGGGCAAAGTGTCTCATTGCCAGGGGGAGAAAACTAAAAAACAAAAACAAAAGTCTATATCTATGTACACTTTGGTGCATGGTTGTAGTATAGTACAGGATATCTATAATAAGCATACATTTTATTAAGTTTGATTGAGTTTCATTATGGAGTTTTCAAACAAAATTGGTTTTTTGTTAATTCTTCTTACCTCTCTCTCTCTCTCTTTTTTTTTCTTCCTGACAACTGCCTGGTAACCTGCTAAATATTCCATAATCTCTTTTCCAGTGTCATGTCACTTGTGTCCAATTAAGTCTCCTTTCCTCATCATCTAATTTTTATCTCTGGTGATCTTTTGGCTTTTAGTCTCACTCACACCTATTTATGCATATAGCTCTAAACTCTGTACTAGCTGCCACATATGAGAGAAAACATTAATATTTGTCTTTAAAAGTGAGATTACCTCAGTTAATATATATCCCACATTCACCCATTTTCATGTAAGTATCATGATTTCATTTTAACTAATAAATAAAATTCCATTGTGTAAACATACTACAAATTCATTACACATTCATCTGTTAATGAAAATCTAGACTGATTCTGTATAAATAATACAGTAATAAACATGTACAAATAAGTAGCTTTCTGGTGGGCTATAGACCCCAGACTCTCTTTACATTGTTGCTTTGGAGTGAAAAGCCTTTGAAGACTGACTTAACAAAATTCTCTGAGTCCAAAGAAGAGCATGGTCCAAGTTCATTGAAAAGGATTCAGACTCTCAAAGCTCATGTTTCCCCTCAGAAGCAGCTCTAAGTGTCTATGGGTCACATATCTTTCTTAGCTCCCATAGCTCTCTGTGGGAACTAAACCTATGGAACTGGCAAGTGAAGACTAATATCTGACTGCCACCCAGGCCATGATTCATACCCAGGAATTTTCTATGTTCCAACAGATCAGCATCCATCAATGCAGAGAAGCCTAATTTCTAAATTTGAAAATGAGGTACAAGTCCCTTCTTGATACTTTTGTTTTAGATCTATAATCTCTGATCAAAACATTCCAGGAATAATTAAAATTTCAAATCATGATCTAAATTTTAGGTCATTACCATCCCCCTGTAGCATATCCAGTAAATGGAAGCACATTGTCTGAAAAATAAGTATCTGGCTTCTGAAACAATATTTCAAAAAGTGTTTTATTAGATCATAACTGATGATACATGCATAGAGTCAGCCGTGCTGAAACAAGTTCAAAGTAATGTCCTACTGGAAAAGCTCTAAGATGCTTTAATGAAGAAGTCATTTTTTTTCTTTTTACACACTTCATCAATAAAAACTTTGAGAACATGTCTTTAATATATTTTAATGAGTTCATGTAAAAGCAAGTAAGTGAGCCACGGCATTAATGCTGTGCATATCATAAAACATGCAAAATAATCATATTCTAAAAATATACAATAAAAAAGTTTCTCTACTTTGTTTACTGTCTGATACTTAAACTGTGAAATGAAGAAATAAGGACCCTACTTCTTCAATGTAGTGATATACATTACAAATTCACAAAAGGGGATATGGATACATAGTTTCTCTGAAACATGTGACCATGAAAAATTTCTTCTCTAAGAGATTCTATAGCATGGTCCTTTCCCAGAACATACCTGGCAACAGTCTGATTATAGGAAATTAGAAGATGATAGATAGATAGATGACAGATAACAGATAGATAGATAGATAGATGGATGGATGGATGGATGGATGGATGGATCGATCGATCGATAGATAAATAGATAGATAGATAGATAGATGATAGATGATTGATAGATTGATAGATGTTTCGCTCATGTAACAACAAAGAATCAAAACTACTAGCCCATGATCTCCCTTTCTTCAACACCCATTCATAAAATTTAAATATTTCACAGATTCAAAAACTTATGTTAATGCCAATTATTATATTTTATTGTAAAACCAAAATCAGTGGTAGTTTTTCTTTCACAATCAATCAATCAAACCAGAGTGTACAAAAGAATCATATTAACCCAGGATGATCTCCTTTGTTTTTGTGACTCATTGAAGGAAATAGGAGAGGAAACATGCAAATAGCAGATCCTTATCAAATGTGAAGCATTTTCAAATGTTAGTCAGAAGAGAGATCAAGATTTCAAGGTGTTATGCCAACTGGAATTGTGCTGCTATCCCTCCTGTTCCCACAGGGTGTGAATGTACAAGACAGTAATTGATTTCATCCAAGAGGAGCCATCCCCCATGACTTTCATTGCACTTATACATCATTAGTCAGAAAAAAGAAAGTTCCCTAATGGGATTTTAGATTCTCCTGAGCTTAAAATGTGTTTCTGTGTGATCTAATTATCCAACTTCAAGATTGCATCACATGCCATAATTATTTATTTATTTTTTAATGCTCAAACAACAGATAGAGGCAAACAGTAGAAACAAAAGTTCGATAGAATCAAAACTGCAGGTCCAGCGAAAAAGTCACCTGGAATGGTGCCTTGTGCCATGGGTGATACATAGTTTGAAAGTGCTAATAATGATATCAGTTAATCACCTGGGTCAATGAAGAATGTATAGGAGACAAGAAAACATTTAAAATATCAGCAATGAATAGCAGGAAAAACTCACATTAAAATTATCCATCATAACTATTTAGAATCAATATCAAACTTCTGCTTTGAGCCCAATTATATTAAGAGGGCCTACTTGGAATCCCCTAATGTATAGTAATTCTTGAACTGGAGAATGGATAAGTAACAAGCAACCAGAACCACAAACAGAGTGATTTCGTAATTACATAAATGAATGGGCTTACATGAGGAGTCAAGAGTTGCTACTATACTTGGAAGCACTCCAGATTTTAAAATTCTAACATCTTACCAATGATCTCTCCCTCTCTTCTTCTCTGTCTCTCTCTGTCTCTCTGTCTCTGTCTCTGTCACTGTCTCTCTCACACACATGCATACAGGTATTTATCTATATATGTATTAATCATATTTGTTGGAGCAGTACAATACTCTCTTTCAAGTTGCCATCACTATTTTCTGTGGCTTCTACTTTGGTCAAGCATGAAAGTCTAGGATAAAGAATACTATTTCTTAGGGCACTATTTATAACAACATAGAAAAGCAGGGAAAAGAAATAAGCTATCCATTAAACAGCAGGACCCATTTTGTCACCAGGAACTGATAGTACCTTAAATGATTAAAAAGCTGTTTCTTGAAATATAGAACAAAGGTTGTCTTTCTTTGTGTTTTTCACACTGCTAAGGTGGAAACAAAATGAACAACTTGATTATAAGGTATAAAGTTTAACAATAGTATAGTAGGAAAAGAAGAAAAAAAGAAGTCGAGTTTCAGTAGTGATGTAGTTAGTACTACTTATTAAACCACTTTCTCTACATCGCTAAATTAAGTTTCAAACACTGAGGGAAAGAGAGCATGACTAACAAATTACTTTAGCTATCCTAAGTAAGAAGCATCCATTACTGTTGAAATTCTATGGAAGTTATTAGAACTTAGATCTGATAAAGTCAAGTAATAAGTAAGAAGACATGAAGGCCCACCAGCTATTATACAGTAATATAATCTCAAGTAATATACATAGCTCAGACTAGACATTCACAGAGCTGGAGTTTCCAAATTGTTGCACAGAAAAAAAAAAACAAAAACAAAAAAACAAACTCAAACCTTTATTCTGCGCATGTAAGCAGAACTTCCTGCTTTGCTCTCCTTGTTTTCACAAACATTGATTTAACATCAGATCTACACACTGTGTAATTTTCAATACTGGCTCTTCATGTCCCCTTTTGAAAGACTTTTGAGCAAGCCAAATCTTCACTTATATGAGCACAGAGTAGTCCTGTTAACTTAGGCAGCTCTAATTTTAAGTCATCTCAGTGTAACTACTTTTCTGCTGATGAATTAAATAGCAGAATGTTGTTTCAGGTTGTGTTGGAAGGCTGTGCCCTAGAGGGAAATTCCAGAATCAGCTTATTGGACAGAGCTGCATTGCATAGCCTTTGTTTGATTGAGTGTAGTCCATCCACAAAGTGCTTCAGAGCAAAGATGTGGGGTGATATATAATAACAAAATAGACAGAGTTATATGGAGGCACTTAGGTCTGGAGACAGAAGAACATTACAGCTATTTATCATTATGGCCATCAGGCTTTTGTAAAGAAAACTTATACAAAATATGTTGTCAATGAAAGAAGTCTCAATTATTTATTGTTACTAATATAACTGAAAAAAAATCACTTGGAAAGATGACTTTAAAATACTTATATGATTATCAAATTCCATATCAAAACACCCTTACTTAGTTCTTTCCTCCTCCATGTTGGTTTTATATCATTTTATTCATGTGTGTTAATATTTTAAGGACACTGAAAAATTCAATACTTTGAAATATCCAGCAATTCTAATAACTACTAAAGACCAATAGAATAATTAAACTTCTGATGTCAGTCAGACAATAGAGTTATTATAATACTAAATTTTGTACCATCAAGTCAAGATTTCATTATTTGTGATTTATTATGTGCAGCACATTATACAATCCTGAATATAGAAAATAATTTTAAAATGTGTTTGGGGTTTCTCTATTTTTCCTTCTTGCCATCAAAATAACACCCAACTACAGCTCAGTCTTCCCTGAAATGCTAACAGAAAAATTACACACACACACAAACAAATATTCATAAATGTATCCAATATATTATCACATTGATGGAAACTCATATACATACATGTATGATATATTAGGATAATTCATTCCAATGAAGTAAGCACAGTGTGTTACCAAGGGTGAAATGAAGAAGTAATTAACCTGGGAATTTCCTCATAAATAATCAAGAGAGAAAAAAAAAACAACCTTTAATAAAGTAAAAGGCCAAAATCAAATTTTTATACATATATGTGTTTTATATAGTAATTCTACTATTTATTAAGTATTTATCTGATGAAAACTCCTAAATGAAAATATTGGCAAATGTTTTATAATATATAAGTAGATTTGATTGTAGCAATCATTGTATGTATCATAAAAAGTGGGGAAAATCTTATAGTTGTAAAACTTACATGGTTACAGAAAATAATTATATAAGAAAGAAGCTTAATGAAAGAGATAAGTACTTAGGATCTTCAAGATAAATTAATTGGGAAAAGCAGAGGAGAGTTTTGCTGTGATCTAGAAAAATTTTTATTATCTGGGTAGAATATGGATCTGTCTTGCAGAGGTAGATAACCACAAGCTCACACTCACACACATCCTCAAGTCTGAATGGTGCTTTTCTCGGTGGCTGTACTGTCTCCAATCCTATCCACATACACACAAGTACTCTGTGACTTCCACAGATTGCACAGAGGAACAGTTCTTTGCCCTGTGAAGATTCTAAGGAGGCCTGTGGAGGGGGGTGACTTCAAATAAATAATGTGTATATATGTGATACTGTCAAATGATCCTTAGGAAAGCAGTAGCATGGCGAAATAATAAGTTTAAATCTGTGAGGCTAGATCCATGGTAGACAGATAAATGATAAATACATAGATAAATAAATGCATGATACATATGTAGATGATAATAGATAGACAGATAGATATAGATGTAGATAGATGTATAGATGATAGCTAGACAATAGATGATGCATGGTGATAGGTAATAGATTAAAGAAGAAAAATAGATGATAGATCAAAATATATGGTATATATATGATGTTTATTTTTATGTTTATTTATTACTTCAGGGTACATTTCCATCACAGTACCCTCTTTCAACCCCTCTCAGTCCTGCCCTACCACCCTCCACCCCATCCCATCCAGTCCACTTCTCCAGAGTGGAATGTCCCTACATACCATTCCCCCACCCCAGTTCAGCAGTCATATGAGGACCAAGAACCTCCTCATACACTGCTAAAGCAAAGTGTCTCATTGACAGGTAACAAAGTTGGTGTTCCTGTTCCCTTTGGTGTGTTGGCTGTAGTATATGGCTGTAGTATATCCTGTACTGTAGTATATCCTGTACTATATGGCTAAAATCCGATTATAAGTGATTAGATGCCATGTGCTTCTTTCTGAGTCTGGGTTAGCTCACTCAGGATGAGCTTCTCTAGTTACATCCATTTGGCTGCAAATTGCATGATCTTCTTGTTTCTGATGGCTGAGTAATATTCCATTGTGTAGATGTACCACAGTTTTTTTTTTTTTTATCCATTCCTCAATTGAGGGACATCTTGGTTGTTTCCAGTTTTTAACTATTACAAATAAGGCTGCTATGAATATAGATGAGGAAAAGTCCTTGTAGTTTGGTGAGGAATCATTTGGACGTATACCCAGAAGTGGTATGAATGAGTCTGGAGGTAGAACTATTTCAAGATTTCTAAGATATTGCCAGACTGATTTCCATAGTGGTTGTACAAGTTTGCACTCCCACCAACAATGGAGGAGTGTTCCCCTTTCTCCACACCCTTGCCAGCATTGCTGTCATTTGAGTTTTTTTTTTTTTTTGAGTTTTTTTTAGGTTTTTTTTCCTTTATTTTTTATTTCTTCAAGTTACATCTCAATCGCAGTGCCCTCCCTATTCCCCCCTCCAGTCCTACCCTCCAACCCTCATCCCCCAACCTCTTCCCTTTTTTTTTCTTTTAAGTTAAAGGTATATCTTATTTCCCCCTACAGTTTCCCGTTTCAGTCCAACAAATGGCTCTTTCTATTATAATAATAAATACAATACAAAACAACAAAGGTAATTAGGCCACAGTTATGAGGGTTATATGGTTTAGCATAGATTCCCAATGTCCAGTCCATATGTACTTGGTAACTGACTTTAACATTCTACTATCTAACCATCTCCATGAGTTTAAAGTTCTATATCTGACTCAACATTCATACTAACTTGCAACACAATTTTAAAAGTATCTTCTTAGATCTATAGCACTCTCTTGACTCCTAAACAACTCAAAATTTAATTATGAGACTCTAGCTATCTGTTCTTCAACCACCTCAGAGACCTGAGAGGGATAAATATATCTGATTTTATAGGAAGTACAGGGCCTGCAGCTTCCCAAACTAAGAAATGACATACCAGTGGCTGCCTGGACAGTTCCCATTTTCTCTCCATACATTACAGCATTGATCTTCAGTCGTTTGGCCCCGTTTCTCTGAGAGACATTGATTGTACAGCAGGTGTTATAAAGGACTTACCAACCCTGTCTTGGAAGAGCTAAGTTGTCGACTTACCTGCTTCCAGGTTTTGTCCTTTTTGGACAGCATTCTGTCTACAGTTGGAGCAAGGGGCTTTTCCTACCAAGAGATAGGCTTGCGACTAATTTTATCATCTCCCACTGGAGATTCTTTGATGCTCATCTTCTACTTGGAGGAGAATAGGGGGTGCTGTCAGGAGTTGATATGTCTTGATATAAAAAAATCTACAGTTATGAAAACATCTTTGAATGCCATATTCAGCAGATCTCTTGAGGTTTTTGAAGAGGCCCTATCTATCTCTTATATTAGGGTAAGCAGATGTTGCTTGTCTCTTAGCAGCTTTATTTCTGATTAGCTTAGAAAATAACAATAATAGACTGTCATAGTACCTAACAGAATGACCGGCTTGCATAACCATTTGTTTGCATTTCTTAATTATCCTAAACAGTTTATGACAATTAGTAGTAAAAGGCTGAAACATCACATTTCATTTTTTTTCTTTACCTCCTAACCCTTCCATCCCATTTTTCTGGGATGAGGTGTCCTTATATAACAGTCCCTCATCGAAGCTGAGAGGTTGTATGAGGGCCAAGAGCATCCTCATTCATTGGGGGTCTACGAAGCAGTACAATCAGTGAAAAGTGTCTCATTGCCCAGGAGAGAGAACTACTAAACAAACAAACCAATAAGCAGACAAATATATAAAAAGACTAAAAAATACAAAAAAATATAACATATATATTAAAAATAAATAAATAATATAAATTAAAATAAAAAGTCTATGTCCAAGTTCCCTTTGGTGTGTTAATTGTAGTATTGATACCTTCTAATATATAGATAAAATCCTACTATAAGTGAATAGATGCCATATGCGTCCTTCTGAGTCTGGGTTAGCTCACTCAGGATGAGCTTTTCTAGTTTCATCCATTTGGCTGAAAATTGAATAATTTCATTGGTCCTGATAGCTGAATAATATTCCATTGTGTAGATGTACCACAGTTCTTTAACCCATTCTTCAGTTGAGGGACATCTGGGTTGTTTCCAGTTTCTAGCTATTACAAATAAGGCTGCTATGAACATAGATGAGGAAACTTCCTTATGATTCCGTGAAGGGGCACTTGGGTGTATACCCAGAAGTGGTATGGCTGGGTCCTGAGGCAAAGCTATTCCAAGTTTTCTAAGATATCGTCACACTGACCTCCATAGTGGTTGCACAAGCCTGCATTCCCACCAGCAATGGAGTAGGGTACCCCTTTCTCCACACCCTCACCAGCATGTGCTGTCATTTGAGTTTTTGATTTTAGCCATTCTGACAGGTGTGAGATGGAATCTCAGAGTCGTCTTAAGTTGCATTTCTCTGGTGATGAAAGATGTTGAGCATTTCTTCAAGTGTCTCTCAGCCATTAGGGATTCCTCCTTTGTGAATTCTCTATTTAGCTCTGTCCCCCATTTTTTGATTGGATTATTTGGTTTCTTGGCATTTAATTTCTTGAGTTCCTTGTAGATTTTGGATATTAGCCCTCTATCAGATGTGGGGTTGGTGAAGATTTTCTCCCAGTCTGTAGGCTGCCGTTTTGTTCGAATGACAGTTTCTTTTGCCTTACAGAAGCTTTTCAGTTTCATGAGGTCCCATTTATTGATTGTTGATCTCAGGTCCTGAGCTGTTGGTGTTCTGTTCAGGAAGTAGTCACCTGTGCCAATTAGTTCAAGTGTTTCTCCCACTTTTTCTTCTAGTAGATTTAGTGTGACAAGTCTTATGTTAAGGTCTTTGATGCACTTGGACTTAAGTTTTGTACAAGGTGATAAGTATGGGTCTAACTTCATTCTTTTACAAGTGGACATGCAGTTGGACCAACACCATTTGTTGAAGATGCTGTCCTTCTTCCATTGTGTCATTTTGGCTTCTTTGTCAAAAATTAGGTGGCCATAAGTGTGTGGGTCTATTTCTGGATCTTCAATTTGATTCCATTGATCTACTGGTCTGTTTCTATACCAATACCATGCTGTTTTAACAACTATTGCTCTGTAGTACAGCTTAAAATCTGGGATGGTGATACCTCCAGATGTTTTTTGATGGTACAGGATTGATTTAGCTATTCTGGGCTTTTTGTTGTTCCATATGAAATTGAGAGTAGCTCTTTCCAAGTCTATAAAAAATTGTGTTGGTATTTTGATAGGAATTGCATTGAATCTATATATTGCTTTTGGTAGGATGGCCATTTTTATTATGTTGATTCTACCTATCCATGAGCATGGGAGATCTTTCCATCTTCTAAAGGCCTCTTCCATTTCTTTCTTCAAGGACTTATAGTTCTTGTTGTACAGGTACTTTATCGCTTGGTTAGAGTTACCCCGAGGTATTTTATATTGTTTGTGGCTATTGTGAAAGTGGGTTGTTTCCCTTATTTCTTTCTCAGCCCATTTGTTTGTTGTATAGAGAAGGGCTTCTGATTTTTTTGAATTAATTTTTATCCTGCCACTTTGCTGAAGGTGTTTATGAGCTGTAAGAGCTCTCTGGTGGAATTTTTGGGGTCGCTTATGTATACTATCATATCGTCTACAAATAGGACTAATTTGACTTCTTCGTTTCCAATATTTATCCTCTTGATCTCCTTTAGTTGTCTTATTGCTCTAGCAAAGGCTTCAAGTAATATATTGAAGAGATATGGTGAAAGTGGACATCCTTGTCTTGTCCCTGAGTTTCAAGGAAATGCTTCAAGTTTCTCTCCATTTAATTTGATGTTGGCCACTGGCCTGCTGTATATTGCCTTTATTATTTATAGGTATGGTCCTTGTATGCCCGTTATCTCCAGAACATTTAGCATGAAGGAGTGTTGGATTTTGTCAAATGATTTTTCTGCAGCTAGCGAGATTATCATGTGGTTTTTTTTCTTTCATCTTGTTTATATAGTGAATGACATTGATAGACTTTCGTATGTTGAACCATCCCTGCATTCCTGGGATGAAGCCTACTTGATCATGGTGTATGATACTTTCGATGTGTTCTTGAATTCGGTTTGCTAGTGTTTTATTAAGTATTTTTGCATCTATGTTCATGAGGGCGATTGGTATGAAGTTCTCTTTCTTTTTTGGGTCTTTGTGTGGTTTAGGAATCAGGGTGACTGTTGACTCATAGAATGAGTTTGGCAATGTTCTTTCCGATTCTATTTTGTGAAAGAGTTTGAAAAGTATTGGTGTTAGCTCTTCTTTGAAGATATAGTAGAATTCCGTGGTAAAGCCATCTGGCCCTGGGCTTTTTTTGGTTGGGAGATTTTTAAAAACTGTTTCTATTTCCTTAGGGGTTATAGGGCTGTTTAGTCTGTTTATCTGATCTTGATTTAGTTTCGGTAGGTGGTATCTATCAAGAATATTGTCCATTTCACTTAAGTTTTCAAATTTGGTGGTGAATAGATTTTTAAAGTAGGATCCAAATATTCTCTGGATTTCTTCAATGTCTGTTGTTATTTCTCCCTTTTCATTTCTGATTTTGTTGATTTGTGTTTTCTCTTTCTTTCTTTTAGTTAATTTGGCTAAGGGTCTGTCTATTTTGTTGATTTTCTCAAAGAACCAACTCTTGGTTTCATTGATTCATTGTATAGTTCTTTTTGTTTCTAAGTTGTTGATTTCAGCC
>CAJQZJ010029948.1:0-10189 GCA_907164525.1 Lophiomys imhausi | reverse complement strand
GGTTTAATTAAAGGCATCAAATAGGCAGCACCCAAACCAATATCTAGAACCAAAAATATCACCACTTGTCATTGCAACTGATATAATTGCTTTTTGTAAGAAAGTGCCTCCTCAGCCAGGCAATGGTAGTGCGCCTTGAATCCCAGCACTCCAGATGCAGAGGCAGGGAGATCTCTGAGTTCAAGGCCAGTCTTGTCTACAAAGATAGTTCCAGAACAGTCAGAGCTACACAAAGAAATCCTGTCTCAAAAAACAAAAAGTCTTCTCCTATGTTACTTGATAAAATCTACATTAAATGTGAATATATATAAGTATACTACTGAGTTATAAACACTTGGAAACAACTAAAATAGCCTGAAAAATAAAGATGAACCTCTAACTATCCCAAACCATCTTTCCCTTCTGGACAACAAAGAAAAGTTTCTCTCCTGTTAAAATTTAATTCAATAGTTATTTTATTTCCTTTAACATTGCTTTCCAAATTACTCAGCCCTGGCATACTGGGCAAAGACTGAGGCCACTCTTACATAAAGAGACAAAAATAGGTACTTCTACTACAGGACAAATAGCTACCTCTATTGGAGCAGGGACTGAAACTCTGACCAAAAACCAAATTTGAGCTATATTCTGCACTTTTCTATCACCTATCAGCTAAGAGTTTTCTAAATAGCTAGAAAAAGTAAAATATAAATATATTTATATATACATATATATTAAAATATATGAAGTTACCATTTCAAGGTATGTAAATAAAGCTGTATTGACATAGGCAAAGAATTCATATTGATTCCATGTTTAGTAACTGGAAAACTAGGTTTCACGTACATAAAAAGTTAAAAATAAGGTCACTAAGAGACTTGCTTACCTCCAAGATAAAAGTAAGGTCTAGTTTCTAAAGTCCAGCACTTTGTGAAGTTATTTCTTAATACAGTGGATCTCAACGAATAGGTCGCAACCCCATTGGGGGTCAAATGACCCTTTCATGGGGGTTGCCTAAGACCATCGGAAAACACAGATATTTGCATTATGATGCACAATATTGGCAAAATTACAATTATGAAGTAGCAATGAGAATAATTTTATGGTTGGAGTCACCCACAACATGTTGAACTGTATTAAAAATGTCATAGCATTAGGAAGATTGAGAGCCATTGTCTTAATACCAGGGGCAAACCAATCTGCTGTGAAGTCTTACCAACTTTGGGGTCCAAAACCAAGCCTCCAGCATAAGCTGCTTTCTTGCGTCCTTTCCTATATTTACTGGTACCCCCATCAATTTCCTCATCTTCATCTCCCTATTTCAAATGGAAAGAGAACATCACCAGCTAGAAATTAGTTAATGAATTACAATACTGGGTTACAAAAAATATTTCCTTTTACTTAGTGGTCTTACCTACAGGAAAAGACTATTATCATAATTATGTTCATGGATCCAAATGAATACCAAGCATGGTAGTTTCTTAAGTAAGTAATTTTCTAAATTCTATATTTAAATGTCTCTGAAGTCCTAAAAATTTCATTTGGGGGTAAATATAGCTTAGCTAACAGAGTACCTGCCTATCACTTACAAAACCCTGGGATCTGTTACAAGTACCACATAAAACCAGTTGTGATGGCACACACCTGTAATCCCAGTACTTGGAAGTTAGAGAAAGGAGGATCATAAGTTCAAGGGTATCCTCCCCTATACAAGAAGTTAGAGGCCAGCCTAAGCTACATTAGACCATGTGTTAAAATACAGAAAAAAGAAAACTCATTTTGAAATCAATAGGTATTAAAACTTCATGTTACTTAAAATTTGAGATTGTAAAGGAGTTTTAGTAAATTCACTACTCTAATATTCAAGATTTAAAAGGAATAAAACATTCTACTCATCCATTATCATTATTCTAATTATTACTACTTTTATGATATGGGGTCTTGGTATATTGTTTGATCTGGGCTCAAGCAATCCTCTTGTCTCCATCTCCCAAATAGCTGGGGCTCCAGCAAGTATCCTCATGCATGGCTTAGTGTCATTATTAGTATGGATCCCTTAAAAATAAGTAAGCACACAAAATGAAAAACTCATTTCCAAGTAGTTTAATAACAGCCAACATTCAATAACTCTGCAGAAGTTAAATAGATCTAAATTAAAATTTTCTGTGCCATTTTCAATAATGTATATAAAACAAAATACAAGAAATTGAGCCATGCTTTAACATTCAATTCCCATTCATAGTTAAAAAGCCACAGAAGCTACTTCAGAAACCTGACTGCTGTGGTCATAACCATACTAGTAGCAGATTGTATGTCCCCAATATGAAGTCCAAAATCTGTAACCTTAGCCGGGCGGTGGTGGCGCACGCCTTTAATCCAAGCACTTGGGAGGCAGAGGCAGGCAGATCTTTGCGAGTTCGAGGCCAGCCTGGTCTACAAAGCGAGTCCAGGACAGCCAGAGCTGTTAAACAGAGAAACCCTTTCTCGAAAAACCAAAAAAAAAAAAAAAAATCTGTAACCTTTTAAGTGCCAACATTTCTACAAGCAGAAATTTAACTTCTATAAGCAGAAATTAACACGTGACCACAGGTGATAGGCAGGTTAAAATATTATAAAATTACCTTCAGGTAATGCACACATATATCCCATGTGCATGCATGCACACACATATATGTACATAAGTATGTACATATATGAAACATGAATGAATTTTGTATTGGGACAAGGATTCTTACCCAAGATTTCTCATTACACATATACAAATGTTCCAAAATAAAGTAAATAAATCAGACATACTTCCAATCCCAAGCATTTTGTATTATTCAACTATATCACCTCAAAAATATATAAACAACACAAACATAAAAGGTTAAAGATTAAAGCTACAAAAGGCTTAACTGACTGTTAGCTCTGAGTAAATCTTAGTGGGGCAAACACTTTCCATATGTGGTCATTCATCAAAGTGCAATGAGGTCCTCAAAGACATCTGACAGATAATTTTGACTCTACAGAGAAAAGTAGAAAGGGGAACAACCACAGACATAACAGAGCAAGCTTGAGAGTGATCCTACTTTACAGGGAATTAATTAGTTTAGAACCAGATGCTAAAGCAATTTTCTAAAGGCTATCTAGGTAATAAAACGAAAGGATAAGAAAAGGCAAAGTACTATACAATTTTGGACCCACCAGTTTTTGCTGAGGTTTTCTGAAAATCTGCTTGTCAGGCACAATATAGTTGTTTTCATAAAATGCATGAAGTAACAAAAACTCGTTTCGTTCAGATCGTCCACCCATCAGTGTCCTAGACTATTAAACAGAATTTTTAAAACTTTGAGCTCAAACCCACCACAAATAAAAGTAACAATGAGTCAGTTAAGTTAACCATGCATGGCACCGCCTTCAATTGCTCATAGCAACAAAGGTTGCTAAATTATTTTTAACTTTCTCTTTAAGCATTAAGGGAGATAAAGGGAGCTTAAAATACTGACTATGTAAAAGGCTGTGGCTATTTCCTTCATCCAAAATATATCACTCCACCAGAAACATCCAGATGTTAGAGATTCGATCATAATGTTCACCCAAATCTCCACATACTGCACCTGGCATTCCTCCCCTTCTCCCAACCAGTTGTTCCTTTTACAAAAGAAGCCCAGCTTTCAGAATCCCAGTTCCTCATTTTTGCATTTAGGCTCATTATCATATAACAACTACCCCAAGCAAACACAGAATCCAACAGGAAATGCTTTTTCCCCCTTTCTAAGTTAAATTTACCATAATGTTCCCAGTGATGTTAGTGATCTGCAATGCTAATGGAAGAACATTTAGCTCACACATGATCTGCAAAATGAATCTGGCATCTTTCCAGATGTGTTCTAACAGGTACAACAGTTGAGAAGATTCACTGTAAAGAAAAGTAAGAATGAAACAGAATCAAGTAATTAAAAGAAACAATGACTATAATCAGAACTTAAAATATTACAAGGAATTTTTGGTATAAGTAACTTCAGAGCAATGGAACCTTGGCTTTGGAAACTAAAATAAGGTCGCTATATAATTATACATGCATTTATACCACCAATCCTAGTACTCTTCTCTGAATAAAAAAAAAAATCCATACAATAAAATTATGTGTTAAGTATAGCCTGGAATTTATCTAGTATTAATTGTAGCCTAAAACTATGTAAATCCTTTTATTCATTCAATCAAGTAAGTATATATTACATGCCTACATGTATCAGGCACTGGCTGTGACCAAAGACACAAATTCCTGTCCTTGAGGGAGAGACAGAGTATAAAGAAATAAATACATAATATTTATTTAATAGTAAGTGTTAAGTACAAATAAACAGGTAAGAAACAAAGAAAATATAAAGTATCAAGAATAGAAACTGAATTTTTACTTAGAGAGTTACGGAAATGTCACTGAAAATGAAAACCAAGAAGTGACAGAACAAGTCTTATAGATGGGTATTTTAGGGAAGAGCATTCCAAATAAAAGCACAAAGACTCTGAGTGAGGCACCAATCTAGCAGTTGCAGAAACACAATGGAAGTTGATACGGCTAGATCACAGAATAATGGAGATAACAGTAGAATAGCAGAAAATCAGTAGCACAAAGAAACACTGTACAGGACCTAATAAGCTAAAGTAAGGCCTTTATTTGGAATAAAACAGCATCACTAAGAAATTTTGATCAGACTTAATTTTAGCAGGATTACTCTGGTCCTAAATTATAAGGAGACCTGAAGAGGGCAACAAAATTAGTACATAAACCCACTGCTGTGGTGTAACGTAATTTGTTTCTTCTGAAACAGAGGAATAGGGTTTAATCCCCACTATAAAGTAGCGGGGCATACAGGGATAGAACCTCGACCTTGTTGTTACTAGCACCATCAACTACCCATGAAATACGATGAGGGTAAAAACAGAAATCCTAAGGTATTTAAAGATGAAGCCTTTGAGTGTCCATGGCTGAATACTGGTGACCTTATAAGAGAGGTTAAAGGACACAGACAAGCATGCACACTTTCACATACCAAATGACACCCTACACAACCATATGACTCTTGTCAAAGGAGATCCATCAATCTTGGACCTCAGAATCATACACCAAAACACACCTTTTTTCCTTTTTATCTTATTCAATATGTGGTATTGTGTTGTTATCAACAGAAAATGGACTAAGACATATTCAGGGAAAAGAGTATAGTGGCTTAGACTAGGGTTCAGTAAAAGTTAAAGAAATGTTGGAAGCTTTATTAAAAAGATGGGGCTGAGAAAGTCCCTTGATGAATCTACTATGGGATGACAGACAGAGAAATCAAGGATGTCTAAGAGGTATAGGGTAGAAGATGACTTTGAAGGCTTCCAGTACTGAACACTCATAACTGCCATTGATATAGTTATGAAAGAGTACAGAAAAAAAAACCTAAGAGAGAAAAAACAGTAGCTCAGTTTTTAGCAATCTGAAGGTTCACATTTAGATATCAGGTAGGTGAATCTAAAATTTGATGTAAGGTTTAAAGAAAAGACACACAGGTGGGAGGCATAACCCCCAATATGAAACCTATATTACAAATCAGACAACCTAGAGAGGAAAAATAGTCAAAAGAAGCTGAAGAACTCAGGAGAAACAGGCTTAGGAAAGGGCTCAAGAAGTCAGGTGTGGTGGTGCATGCCTTTAAATCCAGCACTAGGGAGGCAGAGGCAGGTGGATCTCTGTGAGGCCAAGCTGGTATACAGAGCTAGTTCCACAAAGAAATCCTGTTTCAAAAAAGAAAGGAAGGGAGGAAGGGAGGGAAGGAGGGAGAGGCATGCTCAACAGAAAACAGAAATCTGTTTTTAAAATAAATAAGTGGGCTGGAGAGATAGCTCAGTCGTTAAAGGCTAGGCTCACAACCAAAAATAAAAATAAGTGACACACACCTTTAACCACAGCACTCAAGAAGTAGAGGCAGGTAGATCTGAGTTCAAGGCCAGTCTGATCTACACAAAGTTCAAGGACAACCAGAGCTATATAGTAAGACTATGTCTCAAAAAAAAAGCATGGTTATGGTGGTTCAGATCTATAATCCAATCACTCAGGATTGAAGTTCAAGGCCAACCTGAACTATAAACAAGATCCTGTCTCCAAAAATCAAAAGACACCAACAATATGATTAAGTTACTTGCTTGGTTTTAATATTTACAAAATGCCCACCGTGATTCTCAAATACTGAATTAAGGATAAAAATCTAAATTTTTATTAATCTCTAAATTACTATCAGAAAACATCAAGAAGACAGGTAAGGCAGATGGAGGTCAGCTGATTCAATTAGGATAATTCAAGAAATAAACTATATACCTATGTAATGCTTAAAATGTAATGTGAAGTTTTGCCCTTTTGATAGCAACTGTCACAAACTGTTTAGGATAATTAAGGGGTTTGTGACTGAGATGTAACTTGAAGAAAAAAAAATAAAGTATTTATTAAAAAAAAAAAGAAATACAAACTAAATCATTCAAACTTGTCATTTTGTTAGGTACTAGTGTAATGTGTCACAGATGTTTTCTAAGCTAATCAGAAATTGAGTTGCTAAGAGACAAGCAACATTTACTTATCCAAATATATGGAGACAGATAGATGGTCTTTAAAAACCTCAAGAGATCTATAGAATGTGTCATTCAAAGATGTTCTCTTAAGAATTTTTGATATTGAGACATGTCAGCTCCTGACAGCACCCCCCATTCTACTCCAAGTAGATAATGAGCATCAAAGAATCTCCATTTGGATGTCTGCATTAGTGGCAAGCTTGTCACTGGGCAAGAGAAAGCCCTTGCTTCAACTGTAGACAGTTGTCCTTGCTGTACAACAAGGACAAAACTTGAAGCAGGTAAGTAGACAGCCTAGCTTAGCCAAGACAGGGAAGGCAAGTCCTTCAGAATTCCTACTTTACAAAGAGATCCTGGGCCAAAAGGCTGAAGATAGATGCTCCAATGTTATAGAGAGAAATTGAGGACTGTCCAGGCAGCCAGTTGTCTGTCATTTCTTAGTTGTGGAAGCTGTTGGCTCTGCACTTCCTGTTTGTTCAGATATATTTATCCTTCTCAGGTCTCTGATGTGCTTGAAGACTAGATAGTTATAGTCTCACAGTTAAGTTTTAAGTTGCTTAGGAATTAAAAGGATGTTCTAGGTCCAAGAAGATGTTTTTAAGTTGGTAATGCAAGTTAGGATGGAAACTGAGTTAGGTATAGAACTTTAAACTCATCGAGATAGATTAATAGACTATTAATATCAGTTGCCAAATATGTATGGACTGGACATTGGGAATATATGTTATACCTTAGAATTTTCATAATTGTGGACTAATTGTTATTGTTTTGAATTATATTTATTGTTATAAGAAAAAGAGCCTTTTATTGGACTAAAAGGGAGAGCTGTTGGGGCGGGGAGAAGATACACCTTAAATTAAAAAAAAGAAAGTGGATAGGAGAGTGAGAGAGAAAAGGGTAGGAAGGTGGGACCGGGAGGAGGGAGGAGAATGTGATTGAGATGTAACTTAAAGGAATAAATAAATGTTGGGGAAAAAAAGAAATAAATTAATTCAAAGTATGAAAGTGATGAATATGGTGGAATTGGTATAAAGAGTTTAATTAACTGCTCCACGGCACCAGTGACTAACTAGTATACCTCTAGCTTAAAAGGACAGTAGGGACAGTGGCACCCTGCTGTTGCTCACTTCAAGAAAGATGAATTATGAAGAATCCAGGATCATACCTATACATATTTCGTATATTTTCTGGTGGAATTATATGTCTCTCAGTTTTCAGAATGTGCTGAACAAGTTCAGTTAAATGGTAGCTTTTACAATGAATCAATTCTTTTGCTGAAATTTCCACATCACATATCATTCGGCCACAGGTAGCATTTCTTTCACCAAATCCACTCCGGCTCTACAAGGCAGGAACAAAAACCAAATCTTATGAAGGAGCAAGTACAGAGAACAACCTGCTCTAACCTATTCTGGAACTGTCCCCAAAATTATACTATTGAAATTCTCCTTTCCACTCATAAGCCATGTGCTTCCCACCACCTACTATGTATCTGATGTTGTTCTAAACACTCTGTATATCACAGTGAATAAAACAAAGATTCCTGATTTATATAACTAAAAATGTACACTGTAACGAAGAAACCAAATAATTTTAGGAGGCAGAAAGTACATGACAAAGGAGACATCACGAGGGACAAGGAATTTGGAAGGTCTGTATCTTAGAATGGTCAGAGAAGACCTTACCAATATGCTATATAAAGAAAACCTCAAGCTTTACATGGTTTATACCTTCAATGGCAACATTTGGTAGGACTATAATGCTGGGGGACTACCATGAGTTCAAGGTCACTCTAGGCTATATTGAGAGACCCTCATCTCAAAAAACAAATACTTGAACAAACAAAAATTTCAAAAGAGGCATGGAATCAGCAGCTAAACAAGTATTTGAATAAGTGCTAAGAATGCCCTTATTACCTTAAAGATATGAGCAGAGGTAAAAGGAGCCATGGCCCCAACTCTTGATTCCTAACAGAATCTTCCAGAAACCTCTGGATTTATAAAAGGTACAGATTCTGGCTGGGTGAGATGGTGCACACCTTTAATCCCAGCACTCTAGAGGCAGAGGCAGGTAGATGGATCTCTTCAAGACCAGCCTGGTCTACAGAGCGAGTACAGGACAGCCAGGGCTACACAGAGAAACCCTGTCACAAAAGGGGGGGGGGGGCACAGATTCCTAAATTCTCTGCTGAAGCAACATGCCCACTTTACTTGTAACCTTTAGTTAAAATAGGATTTCAAGCATAAGTACTATCACACTTAGTAAAAAAAAGTAGCAAAGTGCCAGTCAGTGGTAGCACACACCTTTAATCCCAGCATTCAAGAGGCAGAGGCAAACCCAGTCTACAAAGCAAGTTCCAGGAAAGCCAAGGCTACACAGAGAAACTCTGTCATAAAAAAAAAGGAACAAAACCTACATATGCAAGCACAGCAACACTGTCTCAAAATGAAAAAAAAATGTATTAGAGGCCAACCTGAGCTACAAGAAACTCTCAAAACAAACAAACAAACAAAAAACTACTTCCAGAAGGAAGAGGGAGAGAAGATAGAGAAAGAGGGGAACACAGACTTTAAAACAGACAGGTCTTGGATTCTGAGCTCAAATCTCAGTTCTTTCCTTTCTAGCTAAATGATCCCAAACCAGCCACATAATCCCTTTGAGAAATTTTAAAAACCAAATAAAAGTTGCTATGAGAGGTAGCTCCAACAGAAAGTACTTAGCTAAATTTACAACCTGAAAAATAATCAGTGATTTCAGAGCATAGCACACCTGCCCAAGGGTTATTGCTTTAGGAAAGCCAAAGTGAAGGTAACATTTATGCATTATCTTTAGATTCTTAGATTTAATTGCTGATTTGTAAAAGTACCAGTAGCTTTATAAATAAAATGGCTGGATTCAAGAAAGATATTGAATGCCAAAGTTAAAATAGCATTACAGAAGAGGGGGTAAAATTATACCCAGAGACGATTAACTGACATAACAGCTTCCTGTATTAGTCATTTTGCCTGCATTAATCACTTCATTATGGCTATAAAATGCTTTTTTAGTTCTGTCCATGTTTATTAGTTATAATTGTCTATAAAATTACCTTTCCTTCATTAACCAGCAGTATTTGGTTATGCTGTAACAGTTTACAGGAAAGAAATGGTAAATATTAACCTCTTTCTCACCGTCAATTTTCTGTGTAGGAGGTTGAGAGCCATCACATTCAGTGCCAAGTAATGTTTTATTCATTTCTGGTGATACTTTCAATTTTTTTCCTCTTTATATGACATCATATAATAAAACAACAAATTCCTGTTCAAAAACAGCACATTCCCTAATAGCTACCCCATATTTAAAATCCAAATAAAAAGTGAAAATTTGAAATTATTACCCCAAGTTTTGGTATGTTGGATCGCCTCAGGCGACTTATCTTGGACCAGTAAGGAACTTTGCACACATTAATTCTTTGTAGTAGCACTTCCAGTTCAAAACCACAAATATTATGACCCTAGTCAGAAAAAGAGGCAGCCAATCACATAATGAACACAAATTAGAGGATTTGTCTTCAAATGCACAGAATTTCTTTGCCCTTTCTTTCTCTGGTCTCTAATTGAAGACATCAAGAGCTTATCTC
>CAJQZJ010029946.1:0-16555 GCA_907164525.1 Lophiomys imhausi | reverse complement strand
CCAGAAACGTTAAAAGCTAGAAGGGCCTGGTCAGATATACTACAAGTTCTGAGAGATCATAGGTGCCCAGACAGACTACTTTACCCAGCAAAACTCTCTATCAACATTGATGGAGAAAACAAGATATTCCATGACAAAATCAAATTTAAACAATATCTACCCACAAACCCAGCCCTACAGAAAATCCTGGAAAGAAAATCCCAACCCAGAGAAGAAAACTCCACCCAAGAAAACAAAGGGAATAGAAAACCCCTCAGCAACTAAACCAAAAGAGGCACAAAACCACCACCTATACCAAACTAATGGGAAATAACAACCCCAGGTCACTAATATCCATCAACGTCAATGGACTCAACTCCCCAATAAAAAGACATAGGTTTACAGAGTGGATCCACAAGCAAGACCCTTCCTTATGCTGTATACAAGAGACACATCTAACTACGAAAGATAGACACTGCCTCAGAGTAAAGAGCTGGGAAAACGTTTTCCAAGCAAATGAACCCAGGAAGCAAGCTGGAGTAGCCATCCTAATATCAAACAAAACAGACTTCCAACTGAAGTTAATGAAGAAAGACAAAGAAGGGCACTATATACTCATTAAAGGGAATATTCATCAAGAGGAAATTTCAATACTGAACATCTATGCCCCAAATACAAAGGCACCTTCTTTCGTAAAAGAAACACTTCTAAAACTTAAAGCGCACGTCGATCACAACACATTAGTAGTGGGAGACTTCAACACCCCACTCACAGCAAAGGACAGATGATCAAGACAGAAGACAAACAGAAATATTGAGTCTAACAGAGATCATGAAACAAATGGACCTAACAGATATCTACAGAACGTTTCACCCAAACACAAAGGAATACACCTTTTTCTCAGCACCCCACGGAACCTTCTCCAAAATCGACCACATAATTGGTCACAAGGATAGTCTCAATAGATACAAGAAAATTGAAATAACACCTTGTATCTCATCAGACCACCACGGAATAAAGCTGGTCTTCAACAGCAAAAGAATCAACAGAAAGCCTACACACACATGGAAATTGAACAGCTCCTTACTGGATGACCACTGGGTCAGGGAAGAAATAAAGAAGGAAATCAAAGACTTCTTAAAATCCAACGACAATGAACACACAACATACCCAAACCTATGGGATACATTGAAAGCTGTGCTACGAGGAAAGTTCATAGCACTAAGTGCTTTCAAAAAGAAAATTGTGACAGCTCATATTAGTGAACTAACAGCTAAGCTGGGTGAATTGGAAAAAAAAGAAACAAACACTCCCAAGAAGAGCAGAAGACAGGAAATCATCAAGCTTAGAGCTGAAATCAACAATTTAGAATCAAAAAGAACTATACAAAGAATCAATGAAACCAAGAGTTGGTTCTTTGAGAAAATCAACAAAATAGACAGACCCCTAGCCAAATTAACTAAAAGGCAAAGGGAAAGAACACAAATCAACAAAATCAGAAATGAAAAGGGAGAAATAACAACAGATATTGAGGAGATCCAGAAAATATTCGGGCATTACTTGAAAAATCTATATTCCACTAAATTTGAAAACCTAAGTGAAATGGACAATTTCCTCGATAAATTCCACCTACCAAAACTAAATCAAAATCAGATTAACAGCTTAAACAGCCCAATAACACCTAAGGAAATAGAAACAGTCATTAATAATCTCCCAACCAAAAAAAGCCCAGGGCCAGATGGCTTTAGCACGGAATTCTACCGGACCTTCAAAGAGGAACTAACACCATTACTTTTCAAACTCTTCCACCACATAGAAACAGAAAGATCACTGCCAAACTCATTCTATGAGGCCATTGTCATTCTGATTCCTAAACCACACAAAGACCCAACAAAGAAAGAGAACTTCAGACCAATCTCCCTCATGAACATAGATGCAAAAATACTTAATAAAATACTAGCAAACCGAATTCAAGAACACATCACAAGTATCATACACCATGATCAAGTAGGCTTCATCCCTGGAATGCAGGGATGGTTCAATATATGAAAGTCTATCAATGTAATTCACCACATAAACAAGATGAAAGAAAAAAACCACATGATAATCTCGCTAGATGCAGAAAAAGCATTTGACAAAATCCAACACCCCTTCATGCTAAAAGTTCTGGAGAGAACGGTCATACAAGGACCATACCTAGAAATAATAAAGGCAATATACAGCAAGCCAGTAGCCAACATCAAATTAAATGGAGAGAAGCTTGAAGCATTTCCTCTAAACTCAGGGACAAGACAAGGATGTCCACTTTCACCATATCTCTTCAATATAGTACTTGAAGTCCTTGCTAGAGCAATAAGACAACTAAAGGAGATGAAAGGGATAAAAATTGGAAATGAAGAAGTCAAATTATCCCTATTCGCAGATGATATGTTAGTATACATAAGCGACCCCAAAAACTCCACCAAAGAACTCTTACAGCTGATAAACAACTTCAGCAAGGTGGCTGCATACAAAATTAACTCAAAAAAAATCAGAAGCCCTTCTTTATACAACAAACAAATATACCGAGAAAGAAATAAGGGAAACAACCCCTTCACAATAGCCACAAACAACATAAAATACCTGGGGGGTAACTCTAACCAAGCATGTAAAGGACCTATATAACAAGAACTTCAAGCCCCTGAAGAAAGAAATGGAAGAGGCCTCTGGAAGATGGAAAGATCTCCCATGCTCATGGATAGGTAAGATCAACATAATAAAAATGACTATCCTACCAAAAGCAATATATAGATTTAATGCAATTCCTATCAAAATAACAACACAATTCTTTATAGACCTGGAAAAAGCTATTCTCAACTTCATATGGACCAACAAAAAGCCCAGAATAGCTAAATCAATCCTGTCCAATGAAAAAACATCTGGAGGTATCACCATCCCAGATTTCAAGCTGTACTACAGAGCAACAGTAATAAAAACAGCATGGTACTGGTATAGAAACAGACCAGTGGATCAATGGAATCGAATTGAAGATCCAAACATGGATCCACACACCTATGGCCAACTAATCTTTGACAAAGAAGCCAAAAACGCACAGTGGAAGAAGGACAGCATCTTCAACAAATGGTGCTGGTCCAACTGGATGTCCACTTGCAAAAGAATGAAATTAGACCCATACCTATCACCTTGTACAAAACTTAATTCCAAGTGGATCAAAGACCTTAACATAAGGCCAGCCACACTAAAGATACTAGAAGAAAAAGTAGGAGAAACCCTCGAACTCATTGGCACAGGTGACAACTTCCTGAACAGAACACCAACAGCTCAGGACCTGAGATCAACAATCAATAAATGGGACCTCATGAAACTGAAAAGCTTCTGTAAAGCAAAGGTCACTGTCATTCGAACAAAACGGCAACCAACAGACTGGGAGAAATTCGTCACCAACCCCACATCTGATAGAGGGCTATTATCTAAAATCCACAAAAAACTCAAGAAACTAAAAGCCAAGAAACCAAATAATCCAATAAAAAAATGGGAGATGGAGCTAAATAGAAAATTCACAAAGGAGGAATCCCTAAGGGCTGAGAGACAACTGAAGAAATGTTCAACATCCTTAATCATCAGAGAAAGGCAACTCAAGACGACTCTGAGATTCCACCTAACACCTGTTAGAATGGCTAAGATAATGAGCTCAAATGATAGCACATGCTGGCGAGGGTGTGGAGAAAGGGGAACCCTACTCCATTGCTGGTGGGAGTGCAGGCTTGTGCAACCACTATGGAGGTCTGTCTGGCGATATCTTAGAAATCTAGGAATAACCTTGCCTCAGGACCCAGCCATACCACTTCTGGGTATACACCCAAAGGACCTCTCAGGGAGACATAGGGAAGTCTCCTCATCTATGTTCATAGCAGCCTTATTTGTAATAGCTAGAAATTGGAAACAACCCAGATGTCCCTCAACTGAAGAAAGGATTAAAAAATTGTGGTACATCTATACAATGGAATATTACTCAGCTATCAGAAACAATGAAATCATGCAATTTGCAACCAAATGGATGGATCTAGAGGAGCTCATCCTGAGTGAGCTAACCCAGTCTCAGAAGGATGCACATGGCATCTATTCACTTATAGTAGGATTTTAACTATATCGTACAGGATATCTGTACGACAACCAACACATCAAAAGGAACAAGGACATAATTTTTTTTATCTTTTTCTTTTTCCTTCTTTTTTTCTTTTTTCTTTTTCCTTTTCCCTTTTCTTTTTCCTCTCTTTTTTTTTGTTGATATTCTTTGTTTTTGTGGGTTTGTGTGTTTGTTGGTCTTTTTTTTAGTATTCCCCCAGTAGCAATGAGACACCATTCACTGGCAGTACTGCCTCGTAGGCCCCCGGTGAATGAAGAGGCTCTTGGCCCTCATATGACTCCTGATCTGTGGTGAGAGACTGTTAGGCAGGGACACTCCACCCCAGAGGAACAAGACGGAAGGGTCAGGTGGTAGAGCATGGGAGGGTGGGGCTGGGAAGCGGGAAAAGAGGACAATATGATAAGGATGTAACCTGAAGCAACAAACAAATAAATTTATTAACTAAAAAAAAAAAAAAAAAGGCAGGGGGCAGGGCTGAAACACTGTGAATGGAATAGAGGATATAGCCATTCGGCCTGGTTTTGCAGACCTCCAGGTGTAGAGAAGACGTGGAGCTAAGGTAAAATACAAGAGAACTGTGGTATTGGCCCATGCCTTTGACTTCAGCGGAGACGGTTGGGGGGGTGGGGGGAGCACCGTAGAGTTGGTGGTCTTATGTATTCTGGAGTCATACGGAGCGGGGTGGTGAGGGTGCATACTCTTGGTCCCACCATTCAAGAAGAGTACACCCTTGGTCCCAGCTCCCAGCACACTGGAGACAGAAACGGGCAGATCCCGGAGCTTAGGGTCAGCCTGATGCAGGGCAAACTCTAAATAGAGAAAGACTTCAATCCAGGAGTGGTGGAACACATCTTTGATCCCTTCAGATGGGAAACACAGGTCCCTGATCCCAATAATTAGAGTTCAGAGACACACACATGGGATTTGGAGGGACCTAGGTTTGGAGGCTACTTACAAAAGGCCTTCTCGATGCAGGCAGATTGTCCTTTGGGATCTCAAAATATATACACTAGAGCTGGTTTAGCTCCAAGGTGACAGAATGATTTCTTCTTTAACCCGGATTGAAATATAAAGCTTTGTATGTTGTCAGAATGCCAAATTTGCTTCAGGAGAAGTACTACCTAGCCCCCCCCACCCCACCCCCAAAAAAAGAGGGCAATTGTCCTAGGGTTGGGATTGGGGCAGGGCTCTGTTCTTATCGTTCCAGGAGAATCTAAGCATCCATTAGGGGAGCCCGGGGACGGCTGGACAGCGGAATCCTCAGCAGAGAGCAGAATCAGGCACCAAGGAGGACAAGTGACCCAGTTGATTCTGCCTGGCAGACTTCCTCAATAGCTGTCTCCATCGGGGGCCTGCAACCACCACAGCAATCCAATGTCACTGGGACCGCTCAGCTCTACACAATGCCCCGGCAGGAACCTCAGTGAAGCCTGCATGATCAGCTTCTGCCTACAAACCCCTTAGGTCATCTAAACAGCTGAGAACAGAAGGACTGAACATAAAAGGAGTGTACTAACATTTTTAATCATTTTTCCCATTTGGGTTCGGGCCCCAAATAGGTCTACTAAGACCCAAATCAGCAGGAAGTCACTTTAAGAGAGCGACGTCCCATGCCCAGAGGGTGGGGAAGGTGTTTCTCCGCCCTTCTTTTTGGTTATTTGAAGGATAACTGAAAACTCTGATATGTAGGGGAAGAGACTACAAGCTGATAAATGGTCCTATCTTAATGGGTTTTGGAGGTTAGCCCCAGGGAATTCCTACTTTTCCTTTTCTGTATCCTTCTTCCTCTCCTATGTAGGAGTGCATGGGCTTGAGAAAAATGAGATATAGACATAGCACAGGAAGGTCCAAGAAGAAGGGGCAGATTATTGAATATGCCCTTATACCTTTGTATATTGATACAAAATTAGTAGTTTATTTGGCTAAAGTGGTATTGACCATTGCTTATTGTGCAAAAATAAGATTGTATTGGATTACATCAGTATTGATCTTTGTATATTGATACAAAATTAAGATTATAGTTGGACACAATGGTATTGACCCTTGCATATGGACGTAGTATTAAGATTGTATTGGGCTACATAGGCATTGATCTTGGTATATTGATACATAATTAAGAGTATATTTAACCACAATTGAATAGATCTTTGTATATTGATACAAATTTAAAGGTAACGCTTCCTAATGGTATCACACCTAGAGATACTTAAAAATAAAATGTGAAGCTCTGACCTCTTGATTCCAACCGTCTAAAACGGTCTAGGATAGTTAAAACAAACTCCTAGTCATGCAAACATGTCACTTTGTTAGCTACTATGACAGTCTATCACAGATATTCTCTAAACTACCCAGTAATCAAGTTGCTAAGAGACAAGCAACATTTGTTTATCTAAATACAAGAGATGAGTAGGGCATCTTCAAAAACCCCAAGAGATCTGCAGAATATGGCATTCAAAGATGTTATCTTAAATCAAGATTTTTTTTTTATATCGAGACATATCAGCGCCTGACAGCACCCCCTATTCTACTCCAAGTAGAAGATAAGCATCGAAGAACCTCCACTGTAAGATGGTTGAATTAGTGGCAAGACTTTCTCTTGGCATGAAAAAACCCCTTGCACCAACTGCAGACAGACTGCTGTCCAAAAAGGACAAAACTTGGTAGCAGGGAAGTCGACAGCCTAACTCTGCCAAGACAGGGTAGGTAAGTCCTTCATAATCCCTGCTCTACAACAAATGTCTGTCAGAGAAACAGGACCCAAAGGCTGAAGATTGATGCTGGAATGTATGGAGAGAAAATGGGAACTGTCCAGGTAGTCATTGGTATGTTCTTTCTTAGTTTTGGAAGCTGCCGGCCCTGCACTTCCTATATAAGCAAATATATTTATCCCTCTCAGGTCTCTGAGGTGGTTGAAGAATAGACAGCTAGAGTCTCATAGTTAAATTTTGAACTGTTTAGGAATCAAGAGGGTGTTATAGATCTAAGAAGATACTCTTAAAAGTGTGTTGCAAGATAGTATGAATGTTGAGTCACATATAGACCTTTAAACTCATGGAATTGATTAGATAGTAGAATGTTAAAGTCAGGGGCCAAATGTGTATAAACTGGACATTGGGAAGGTATACTGGGCCAATTTACTCTCATAAATGTGGCATATTTATTTCTATTGTTTTGTATAATACTTACTGTTATAAGAGAAGGAACCATCTGTTGGACTGAAAGGGGAAACTTCTGGGGGGAAGAGGGTGGAAGGGCGGGTTAGGAAGGGGGAATAGGGAGAGGTTTGCTACTGAGATGTAACTTGAAGAAAAAAAAATAAAGTATTAAAAAAAAAAAAGAGTTCAAACTACTGTTGCAGAAGGTCTGAGTTCCAGTCACAGAAACCAAGCCAGATGTTTACAGCCACCAATAATAATTCCAGCTTCAGGAGCTATGGTGACTTCTTTTTTGTTTTCAAATATAAGTAATTACCCTGTGTTTTTAATTGTTAAATCTGGTAAGTGTATATTGAAGCCCACCACAGACACAAATGGGATAAAATGAAAAGATAAATGAAAATATTCCTCATAAATAATAGTCAATATTTGTGAATGGCATTGAATTAGAAATTCTTACAGAGACAAAAAAGAATATTATATATCTTAATAAAAGGTCAATCTATCAGAAGATTTAAAACTGTAAATGTATAAATGACCAACAACAGAGCCCCAAATATATAAAGCAAATATTGGCAAAAACCCAAGACAAATTCTACAGTAGTTAGAAATTTTGAAATCTCACCTTCAATAACGCATAGAGCAGCCAGATTTATGGTCAGTGCAAAGACAGAGGGCCTAAACAGCACTCACAGGTAAGTAGGCTCCCTGTGGCCCGAGCATTCCCTTCAGTTTTCTCTGAAACTTAATCCCCATTGTAAGATATTAATTAAGAGGAGAAAAACCAAATTTGACAGTGACTTGGAGGTGGGAACTGAAGGGGATGGTAAGGTTAATAGAGTCATTACAGCTGGAGCATTTGTCTGGTGGGAGTGTGGTTATACAAAATGAGGAGCTGACTCCTGAGTTAGGACACAAAACTCCTCTCACTGAGTGACATCCTATAGAACTTTGTGACTGGTAGAGTCCACACCAGATACCAGACTCTGAACATCTCAGTGTTCTAAACTATGATCCAGATAAACTTCTTTTGTTCATGAGCTGCCCAGTCTGTAGCATTCCCTTATAGCAATAGCAAACAGACTATTGCAGACAAAGGTAGAACGTTCTACCCAACTCCAGCAGAATACTGCTCCTCCCCAAGCACACAGTCCCCAGAAAAGGCTGTGTGTTGGGCAGCAAGACAAAGCTTGGTACATTTTAAAAACTTAAATAATACAAAAGTACATTTTTTCTGTTTATTTATTACTTCAATTTACATCTCCATCACAGTCTCCTCCCTCCATCCCTCCCAGGCCCACCCTCACCCTCTCACCCTCCCACCCCCTCTGCCTTCTCCCACCTAACCTACTCCTCCAGTGTGGGATGCCCTACATATCAGCCACCTACAGTTCATCAGCCATATGAGGGCTAAGGGCATCCTCTTGCACTGGGGACCTACATGGCAGCTCCACTAGGGCAAAGTAAGCTATGGTGACTTCTTATGGCTTTTGTAGGCACTTGTATTCACAAGCATAGCTCCACATACAGACACATAATTTAAGATTATTTTATATTTTCCTAAAAAATAAAGGGTAGTCTATGGATTTTGTGGGGAAGAATTATCTCAAAATCCCCAGTGACAGGCATAGGAAGCCTCCCTTTGAGTTGTTAGTTGGGAAAGTCCAAGAGACCTACCCAAAACAATACAAGCTATTGTTGTTGTCCTTGGTTGCCACCTAAAACTTGAAGGTAAGATGCTGCTGTTGAAGACAACACACACTTCAGACACAGGACTTGTAACACTCAAGCTGGAACTTACCTGGAAGTCTCCTCCCTAAGAACTCTCATGGTATCTGAAGCGGCTATGCAAGCTTCCAAGACAGAAAAGCAATCAATAGTCCTACCCATGTGTAAAGCCTGTGAATCACAACAATGATTGCATGAAAAGACACACACAGAGACATAATAGTGGCACTCACATCTCAGGGTAACTAACAGCTGCCTAATTGGACTTAAGGCCCATTCGATACAGAGAAATTCACACATAGCACTATAAACCTAGCCAATCACCTGTAGCTAGTGAGGTCATAGATCACAGAGGAAAATCTACTACTGCTACTTGCCTAAAACAAAATAATTTGTAACTGTATTCTAAATCCTTATCCTTACACACACAGATATCTATAGTCCCCATCCCTCATCAAAGAAACTTCCTTTTGCAGCAGATGTGGAGACCATTATAGAAATCCCACACTAGTCAAAATGAGAACAACTGACTGTGAGATACAGAATTTCTACTGATACTTCTACCACAAAGCCCCAATTCCTGAGACTTAGAGAACACCACAGAAGAAGAGGTAGAGACATGGCAAGAGCCAGAGGACTTGTCTGCTGAGAGACAGTGTCTTCTATATATATGACAGGGATTCTGCATCTATGAAATTTCAACAACAGGGTTGCTTTAACAAGACCAGTGCAGTGACAGTTGTTGCCATGCTAACTTGGATGGAAGAGATCTCACAAGGTTCCACCATTAGGTTAAAAGCTAAAGGTAAACAATGGCTGCTGAAAGAGAGGAAGATCCAGTTTTCTCCAGAGACAAGGCCCTCAAAGGATTATCCAACTCCAAGTGGTCAGCCCTGCACACATATACATATAACCAACACTAAATCAACACTGAATACACACCATAGGTTATATGTATGTATATATATATATATATATATATATCCTCTTCCTCAATAATTTTTGTTATATATATGAATTTGAGAAAGAGGTGGAGATGATATAAAAGTAGTATTCATGTATGAACTTCCCAAAAATCTTAAATAAAACCTTTTAAGAAGTTGCCTTTTCATCTTAGCCATTCTGACATGGAACCTCAGGATCGTCTTGAGTTGTATTTCTCTGGTGCTAAGGATGTTGAGCATTTCTTCAAGTGTCTCTCAGCCATTTGATATTCCTCTTTTGTGAATCCTCAGTTTAGCTCTGTACCCCATGTTTTGATTGGATTATTTTATTTCTTTGTTTAATTTCTTGAGTTCTTCATAAATTTTGGATATTAGCCCTCTGTCAGAGGTGGGGTTGGTAAAGACCTTTTCCCAATCTGTAGGTTGCCATTTTGTTCTAAGGACAGTGTCTTTTGCCTTACAGAAGATTTTCAGTTTCATAAGGTCCCGTTTATTGATTGTTGGTCTTAGAGCCTGAGCTATTGGTGTTCTATTCAGGAAGTTGTCTCCTGTACTAATGCACTCAAGACTATTCCCCACTTTCTCTTCTATTAGATTTAGTAAATGGCTAAGATCAAAAACTCAAATGGCAGCACATGCTGGTGAGGTTGTGGAGAAAGGGGAACACCCCCCGACCCCCATTGCTAGTAGGAGTGGAAACTTGTATAACCACTATGGAAATCAGTCTGCCAATATCTTAGAAAACTTGGAATAGCTCTACCTCAAGACCCAGTCATTCCACTCCTGGGTATACATCCAAACCATAAGGACATCTTCTCAACTATGGCTACGGCAGCTTTATTTGTAATATCTAGAAACTGGAAACAACCCAGATGTCCCTCAACCAAAGAATGGATTAAAAACAAAAACAAAACAACAACAACAACAAAAAAAAAACTGTGGTACATCTACACAATGGGATACTACTCAGCCATCAGAAACAAGGAAATCATGCAATTTTTGCTGCCAATTGGATGGAACTAGAAAGCTCATCCTGAGTGAGCTAACCCAGACCCAGAAAGAAGCACATGGCATGTATTTACTTATAACTGGATTTTAGCCATTCAGTACAGGATAAATATCCTACAACCAACAGAACAAAAGAAACAGGAACATGGACTTTGTTACTTGTTAGTGGGACACTTTATCCTAGGGGAGCTACTATGTAGGCCCCCAGTGTAAGAAGAAGCTCTTAGCCCTCATATGACTAATGAACTGAGGGGGCTGAGATGTGGAGGCACCCCACACCAGAAGAATAGGGTAGGTAGGAGACGAGATAGAGGGAGGGAGGGAGGGTGGGAATGAGAAGGGTGGAGGGAGGGGCCTGTTATGGAAATGTAACTTGAAGTAATAAATAAATATTTTTAAAAAACCAAAGAAGTTGTCTTTTGGGATGTCTCCATTCTTTCTTGTGGTGTTAATCTATTAGTCACTGCTTTACTTTGCGGTGTGGTTTACATTGCATGGTTTTCATGTGCTAGAGACCTGGTATCAGTGTGGTGGTGTGGGAACGAAAAGGGATCTTTAAGAAGTAGGGTGCTTTTAGAAGGCAATGGGCCTTGTGGAACCACCCTCAGAAGGGATGCATACTGTTCCCGGAAGAATGCTTTTTCACTCTCACTGAAGTTTCTCAGAAACAAGTGGTTATAAGAGGACTTGGCTCCTTCCTTGAATCGTACACGGCTCACTTTCTGCTCTATGCCATGTTATAACATGGAAAAAATGTTTTTGTCAGATAGTATTTTGTCTTGGGACTTTTTCAGTTCCCAAATTATGAGCCAAACTCAGCTCTTTTATTCATAAGGTAATCAAACTCAGATATTTTGTTCTAATAACTCCAAGTGATTAAGACATTCACTACTAACCAAAGTTGGTCCTGGTACTGAAGAGGAAGAACCTATAGATTGTAACATATTATAGGCAGAATCAAAGACTATCTCCCCCATCAATCATAATGTACAGAAGTTCTGTTAGATAATGGCCCTTTGTATAATTACCATGAAAGCTATAGGGAAAATACTTGTCTTCCAGCAATCCCTCTTCCCATAATACACTATGTGGGACTTTTCACAAGACAGTGAGCATATTATTTCCACACTGCAGCTTGGTATGCCCAGCTGACAACACTGGCACAGGTGTTGACAGAGGATGATCTGGCAAAAGAAATAAATAAATAAATAACCAACCCATTGGACTAGGAAGTTCTCTTGGCTATGTCTGGTGTGTCAGGGTGTCCTCCCTGACCAGGTATTTCCATGGAAATATTACATAACTTCCTAGGGGACCATTGTGACTGGTACAGGTTCTAAGAAAATGCAGAATAGGTAGGCACATGGTTGTAGGTTAAGAATTATAGCTTAGCAAGAGGAACTGATTGGTCTTTAGCCAGAAGATCTTTATGAGCTACTTGGGGTGATGGGCACTCACTTTTTTTCCAAAGGTAGGAAAAAGAATAAAATTTAGCTAGTTACCAAGCTGCCTTTTCTTTGTCGGAAGGTAGAGTTGAGCAACCATAGAAGGGATTTGGAGGAGAAACACTTAGGAAAGAGCGATGGCCCCTTAGTTCTTTAGGAAATAATGAGAATAAGGATAGAAGATCACCCAGAAGCAATTCTGTCAATACCACTAAGGACCGTGCACTCCCCATCGACTGGGCTAAGTGCCTTAGATATGAAAGTCAGCAATTCTGTCTGCTTCCTTGTGTCCCCTGTGGTGATGTTAAAAGCAGGAGCCCTTGGGGACCCTTTGATTGCTCAGAACTAAATGATGGGTCTTATGGTGTCGATGGCAAAGGAATCAGCTGGGATAGAAATCAAGAGAGCCACCAGGAATCCCCTCAGAAAAGAAAGGGTCATGAGTGAGATGAGGAGAAAGAGAAGCAATGAGCTCTAGGTGGGGGAGGAGGTAGGGGGAATTTAGGATCTAGTGATAGCAACAGTAGTGTGTACACAGAGTGAAAGAGAAGCCAAAGGTTACAAATTTCCACTGATCACTTCAGCTGGAGGGAATGGCTAGCTGATCAAAGCAAGCAAGGAGAGGCCATCTCTGTCTTCAGAATATTACACTGCACGAACTATATTCTACTCAATTTATATATGCTTGATCACACTGGGAGTCTGTTTTCATTTCATAAATGACAATGAAGAAATGTGTATATGTAGAGATCTGCTAGGTGACCCATTAAAAAAAATGGCCAGAATGGATCCATGAACCTTAACAGTTGGGCCTAAGGGCACCCTACCACCAACTACTGCATACTGTCATTTCATAAAGTGAGACAAGATTCCTCAGGTTATGCTGCCCCATGAGGCTTGAAGGGGAAATTGGATACAACACTAATCAGTGGAATTGACTCAAGACCAATGCTTAGAAATGTGGCCCATCTCTGTCCACCATAGCATTCCTGCAGTGGGGTAAACTGGCAGCAAGATGTGCCTAGAGAGGGAGGTGGTCCTCTGGCACCTTAGCCTTCCGGATGGGGCAGAGTAAGTAAGAGATGAGAAGAGATGGGGTGGGTTGATAGAAAGATGAATATAATTATCTGATGTTTATCCAGCAAGTTGACCTACGGCAACTAGAGATGGATAAAGATAGGAAGACACTACCCTATAGCCAGTGGGGTGTGAGGCTATATTTAAAGCAAGCTGCCCAACTGTGGTGAGCCCAATGTGCTCATGAGCTGATATGAAAGTCACAGACAGGAGCCATTCAGCACCCTTTCTAGTTCCAGGAACTTACTGTAGTAAAATCTGATTATGAGTTTTCCATGGACCCCATGAGCTTAAGAAGGTCTTTATCCCAATTCTACAGCAAAAAGAGACATGAGTGGAAAGGCTTGCATAAAGCCTTGCGTGGCGATCCCTAAGTCAGCTGGTTCTAACCAAGAGCAAGAACAGTTGTGTCACTGAGTTTGAACCCAGTCCAGTCATTAATAGGTAGATTTTTTTCTCTTCCCCCTTGCAGCTCAGAGTTGAAATTTTAAAAGGTATAAAGAAAATGGAAAGGGATTGGAAGGAGCATAGCTGGGCACCCAGGTCTGCTCTGTGACCTGGGGTGTTCTAGCTTCCTGTGTCTGAGTTTCTTCATTTTGGAGGTGAGGTGTCTTTTCATGATTCATAATAAGATCATGTATTTAACAAAGTAGTTAATGCAAAGCTGGCCGCCATGGGTCATGGACTCTTGGTCTCTGCCTTCTTCCAGGAACTTAACCATGAGACTCCACTGCGGGTCTTGGGGTATTGTTTTTAGCAATGTAAGAAATATTTTTTTAAAGAGAGTTGTAGATATTTAAGTCACACAACATTATATCTTAATGTTCACATGCTGATAAAGTGATTGTTGTATAATAACTGATATTCTGTCTTTGTCTGTCTGTCTGTCTGTCATAAAATCTGCCTTCATCTCCACAAATCTCCAGTGCACATTGCAGCTCTGGATATGCATACCTCTCCAGCTTGCGTCTTGGCTCTGTTTGTCAGCTATTGAAGGTATGACCTACTCATCAATGCTATAACCTGAAAAGTCAGCAAAAAGAAGGACCAAATGAGAAACCACACACTTAAACCCTGATGTAGTTGATTCATGGAGAATCAGGTTAATGAATATTTCAACTGTTCTAGAAGTAAGATCTGTACTGCCCTCTCATGTAGCCCTTAACCATAGGCCACCTCTGGGTGACTCAGACCTTCTGCAGGGTTGTGCCTTCTGCTGCCCTTGGGCAGGCGTTTTGCTCAATGAAAGGGTGAGCTCAAAGCCCTCAGCTCAAAATACAGAAAGTACCAGTTGCTTTCAGCTGCTTTCTAAATCTGGACCTGGGCTTCTCTGGTTTCACTTAGGGACTAAGTGATGCTCCAGCACACACTTCATACTTGCTGTGCTGTGGGAGACCAAATATGAACTTGTGGGTACCTTCACCAGAGCCAATACAACTCAGCGTTGCCTAGCAGAGATCACAAGAGCGGATGCTACAGTCACTCAGAAATTATAATCTTATTTTGAAGTAATCATTCTTTTGAAACATCTATATGGAAGCAATTTAGCCTTGAGAAAGTCAAGCAAATGTCACTCGGGATAGAATCACCACGGGACACCGTGGTGCGATTGGCTCTGGACAGACTGCTGGAGAAAGCTCAGGGTAAGATCTGACCCTCTCTCAGAGGCAGCAGACAAGAACTTGCTTTGGTAATGAATACAGATGATTTCTCAGCAAGAATTTCTGCATACCACATGATTGTGTTTCTGATAAAAAGATAGTGTGTTCTGGGCAAATTAAAGAAGTCAACCCTGTCTATAGAAGCAGAAGCTGATGAAGCCTTTCTGAGAAAGCTTGGCAGCTGAGGTTACAAGTTGAATGTCATGTGTTACCTTGGCATTTGGAAAAAAATTCAAAGGTGCCCAGCCTAGCTGCAAATTCCTCTTATCTCCACTGGTCTACCTTTAACAGCCCCAGCCAGATAACTTTCCTGAATAAAAATGCCAGACAGTGCTCCTGAATACCCTTGCTAGTCTGTAAATTCTCCATGCAGCTTAAGTACATTTTCTTTGAGGACCAGAGTGACTCCAGCCTCCTGTCTGCCCTCCTCAGTTCTCCAACCTGATTCCTTCTATCTCTGAGCCTTAGGGCTGCCCCTTCAACCTCAGCTGGTGTGTTTTTTCCCTAGGGCAGTCCATACGGTTTGGGGTGTTATCTGTAGTCCCACTACCATGGACTGTGTTTACACTTCATGATGAGTTGCTTTTGGAGCCATCAATACTGTTATCAGTTGCAGTGGTTTGGATGAGAATGGCCTCCATAGGGTCATACCTTTGAATACTTGGTGTCCAGTTTGTGGAACAGTTTGGGAAGGATTAAGAGGTATGGCCTTGTTGGAGGAAGTATGTCACTGGGGAGGACTTTGTGGTCTCAAAAGACTACCATTCCCAGTATGCTCTCTATCTCCTACTTGAAAAACAAAATATGAGCTCTTGGTTTCCTTTGCTCTGCCATGCTATCCTCTAACCCCCACAAGCCCAACTAAACACTTTGTTTTATCCCATGACATTGGTCATGATGTTTTGTCATAGCAAGAAAAAAGAAACTAAGACACCGGTATCATGTCTTTGCCCATCTCTACAACTCTAGAGTGATAACTTCTCACTTACCAATAGGGTAAATTAGAAGTGATTAAAATAGCCAAATTTGTCAAGTCTTAAATCTATACATTGCTTACCTGGACATTTCTTTACTAATAAAATATTATTTGAAAGTGGTCTCAAATGGCAAAAAAAGGACCAGGAAGAAAAATAAAGCATATTTATTGCAACATTATTTGTAAAATTAACAGCAACAAAAAAATAGATACCACTTAAGTAACCATCCATAAAGGAAACTGTGAGATAAATTACATTAACTTAATCTACAAACTACTGTGCAATAGCTGAAGAGATATGAAAAGACTCTGAAGTGGTCTTTTCAATAACCTAAGCAACCCATACGGTATGATGACCCCTCAGTATGTGTCCAAACAGTGCACACCTGCAGCTAGGCGCGTATGTGCACGCCAGCAGCTAGGCGCGTATGTGCA
>CAJQZJ010029943.1:0-10479 GCA_907164525.1 Lophiomys imhausi | reverse complement strand
CTATCATTTGAGTTTTTGATCTTAGCCATTCTGACAGGTGTGAGATGGAATCTCAGAGTTGTTTTAAGTTGCATTTCCCTGATAACCAAAGATGTTGAACATTTCCTCAAATGCCTCTCAGCCTTTAGAGATTCCTCTTCTGTGAATTCTCGGTTTAGCTCTGTACCCCATTTATTGATGGGGTTATTTGATTTTTTGGTGTTTAATTTCTTCAGTTCTTTATATATTTTGGATATTAGCCCTCTGTCAGATGTTGGGTTGGTGAAGATCCTTTCCCACTCTGTAGGCTGCCGTTTTGTTCTAAGGACAGTGTCTTTTGCCTTACAGAAGCTTTTCAATTTTATAAGGTCCCATTTATTGATTGTTTGTTTTAGTGCCTGAGCTATTGGTGTTCTATTCAGGAAGTTGCTACCAGTGCCAATGATTTCAAGGCTTTTCCCCACTTTATCTTCTATTAATGTTAGTGTGTCTGGATTTATGTTGAGGTCCTTGATCCACTTAGACTTAAGTTTTGTACAGGGTGATAAGTATGGATCTATTTGCATTCTTCTACATGTTGACATCCAGTTAGACCAGCACCATTTATTGAAGATGCTTTCCTTTTTTCATTGTATGTTTTTGGCTTCTTTATCAAAAATTAAGTGACCATAGGTGTGTGGGTTTATTTCTGGGTCTTCAATTCGATTCCATTGGTCAACTGGTCTGTTTCTATACCAGTACCATGCTGTTTTTATTACTATTGCCCTGTAGTACAGCTTGAAATCCGGGATGGTGATACCTCCAGATGTTCTGTTATTGTACATGATTGATTTAGCTATTCTGGGTCTTTTGTTATTCCATATGAAGTTGAGAATTGTTTTTTCCAGATCTGTAAAAAATTGAGTTGGTATTTGGATAGGAATTGCGTTGAATCTGTATATTGCTTTTGGTAAGATTGCCATTTTTATTATGTTGATCCTACCTATCCATGAACAAGGGAGATCTTTCCATCTCCTGATATCTTCTTCAGTTTCTTTCTTCAGGGTCTTGAAGTTCTTATCATACAGGTCTTTCACTTGCTTGGTTAGAGTTACCCCCAGGTATTTTATGTTATTTGTGGCTATTGTGAAGGGTGTTGATTCCCTTATTTCTTTCTCAGCCCATTTATCTTTTGTGTAAAGAAGGGTTACTGATTTTTTTGAATTGATTTTGTATCCGGCCACCTTGCTGAAGGAGTTTATCAGCTGTAGAAGTTCTCTGGTGGAATTTTTGGGGTCACTGATGTATACTATCATATCATCTGCAAATAGGGATACTTTGACTTCTTCCTTTCCAATTTGTATCCCCTTGATCTCTTTTAGTTGTCTTATTGCTCTAGCTAAAACTTCAAGTACTATGTTGAAGAGATACGGAGAGAGTGGGCAGCCTTGCCTTGTCCCTAATTTTAGAGGAAATGCTTTAAGTTTCTCTCCATTTAGTTTGATGTTGGCTATTGGCTTGCTGTAAATTGCTTTTATTATTTTTAAGTATGGTCCTTGTATGCCTGATCTCTCTAAGACTTTTGTCATGAAAGGGTGCTGTATTTTGTCAAAAGCTTTTTCAGCATCCAATGAGATGATCATGTGGTTCTTTTCTTTCAGCTTGTTTATGTGGTGGATTACATTGATGGATTTTCTAATGTTGAACCACCCCTGCATCCCTGGGATGAAGCCTACTTGATCATGGTGTATGATACTTTTGATGTGATCTTGGATCCGGTTTGCAAGGATTTTATTAAGTATCTTTGCATCCATGTTCATAAGGGAAATTGGTCTGAAATTTTCTTTCTCCGTTGGTTCTTTGTGAGGTTTAGGTATCAGGGTAACTGTGGCCTCATAGAATGTGTTTGGCAGTATTCCTTCTGTTTCTATGTTGTGGAAGAGTTTGAAGAATATTGGTGTTAGCTCTTTTTTGAATGTCTGGTAGAATTCTGTGCTGAAACCATCTGGGCCTGGGCTTTTTTTGATAGGAAGACTTCTAATGGCTTCTTCTATTTCCTTAAGGGTTATAGGACTGTTTAATTTGTTTACCTGTTCTTGATTTAACCTTGGTAGGTGGAATCTATCAAGAAAATTGTCCATTTCATTTAGATTTTCCAATTTTGTGGAGTACAAGTTTTTGAAGTAGGACCTAATGATTCTTTGGATTTCCTCAATGTCTGTTGTTATTTCCCCCTTTTCATTTCTGATTTTGTTGATTTGGGTATTTTCCCTCTGCCTTTTAGTTAGTTTAGCTAAGGGCTTGTCTATTTTGTTGATTTTCTCAAAGAACCAGCTCTTGGTTTTGTCGATTCTTTGTATTGTTCTTTTTGTTTCTAAGTTGTTGGTTTCAGCCCTGAGTTTGATAATTTCCTCTCCTCTGCTCCTCTTCGGAGTGTTTGCTTCTTTTTTTTCTAGCTCCTTCAGGTGTTCTTTTAGGTGGCTAGTATAGGAATTCTCCAGTTTCTTTTTGAAGGCACTTAGAGCTATAAACTTTCCTCTTAGCACTGCTTTCAATGTGTCCCATAAGTTTGCGTATGTTGTGCCTTCATTTTCATTGAGTTCTAAGAAGACTTTAATTTCTTTTTTTATTTCTTCCCTGACCCAGAGGTCACTGAGGAGAGAGTGGTTCCGTTTCCAAGTTTTTGCAAGCACTCTGTTGTTTTGGTTATTGTTGAAGCCTAGCTTTATTCCATGATGGTCTGATAAGTTACAAGGAGTGATTTCAATTTTCCTGTATCTGTTGAGGCTTGCTTTGTGACTGACTATATGGTCGATTTTTGAGAAGGTTCCATGAGGTGCCGAGAAGAAAGTATATTCTTTTGTTTTGGGGTGAAATGTTCTGTAGATATCAATTAGGTCCATTTGATTCATGACATCTGTGAGGTTCATTATTTCTCTGTTTGGTTTCTGCATTGTTGATCTGTCCAGTGGTGAGAGTGGTGTGTTGAAGTCTCCCACTATTAATGTGTGAGGTTCAATGTGGGATTTGAGCTTCAGTAGTGTTTCTTTAATGAATGTGGGTGGTCTTACATTTGGGGCATAGATGTTTAGTATTGAAATTTCATCTTGGTGGATTTTTCCTTTGATGAGTATATAGTGTCCTTCCCCATCTCTTTTGATTAATGTTGGTTGAAAATCCAATTTTTTGCATACTAGAATTGCTACTCCAGCTTTTTTCTTGGGTCCATTTGCTTGGTATATCTTTTTCCAGCCCTTTACTTGGAGATAATGTCTATCTTTTTTGCTGAGGTGTGTTTCTTGTAAGCAGCAGAATGTGGGGTTCTGTTTTCGCATCCATTCTGCTAGCCTGTGCCTTTTACTTGGGGAATTGAGTCCATTGATGTTGAGAGATATTAATGACCAGTGATTGTTACTTCCTGCCATCTTGATGTTGGTAGAAATAGTGTGTGAGTGAGCTTCTTTCCTTTTGTTTTTGCTGCAGGCATGCTATTTGCTTCCTGTGCTTTCTTGTGTGTAGTTAACCTCTTTGGGTTGAAGTTTTCCTTCTAACATCTTCTGTAAAGCTGGATTTGTGTATAGATATTGTTTGAATTTAGCTTTGTCATGGAATATCTTGTTTTCTCCATCTATGTTGATTGACAATTTTGCAGGGAATAGTAGTCTGGCCTGGCATTTGTGTTTTTTTTATGGTCTGCAAGATGTCTGTCCAGGCCCTTCTGGCTTTTAGAGTCTCTGAAGAAAAGTCAAGTGTGATTCTGATAGGTTTGCCATTATATGTTACTTGACCCTTTTCCCTAGCAGCTTTTAAAATTCTTTCTTTGTTCTGTACATACAGTGTTTTGATTATTATGTGGCAGGAAGATTTTCTTTTCTGGTCTAATCTATTTGGGGTTCTGTAAGCTTCTTGTACAGTTATAGGCATCTCTTTTTTTAGATTTGGGAAATTCTCTTCAATGATTTTGTTGAAGATATTTTCTGGTCCATGGAGGTGGGACTCTTCTCTTTCTTCTATTCCTATTATTCTGAGATTCCGTCTTTTCATTGTGTCCTTGATTTCCTGAAGGTTTTGTGTCAGGACTTTTTTAGATTTGACATTTTCTTTGACAGATGTATCCATTTCTTCAATTTTATCCTCTGAGCCTGAAATTCTTTCTTCCATCTCTTGTATTCTGTTGGTGATGCTAGTGTCTGTAGTTCCGATTCTTTTCTTAAGGTTTTCCAGTTCTATGGATGTTTCAGATTGGATTTTCTTCATTGCTTCAACTTCCCTTTTCAGGTCTTCCATTCCTTTAAGCGCTTTATTCATTTCCATCACCTCCTTTGCAGTACTTTGTTGTTGCTCTCTGAGGTATTTGATTTCCTCCCTTAGGCCTTCTATTATTAATATAAGTGTAGGATTAAGGTCATTTTCCTTTGCTTCAATTGTGTTCGGCTGTCCAGAGTTGTCTGTAGCATTATTGCTAGGATCTGGAGACATCCTAATGTTTTTTTTTTTTTTTTTTTTTGCCATGTTCTTTCGCTGACCTTTTGTCATCAGATGGACCCAGGTGTTATCTGTTTGTTTCTTTTGTTACCTGACCTTGGTGCTCAGGAAAACTCCCTGCCCTGGGGGTTGGCTGATCCTGAGATCCTGGTGTTTACCTCCAGATGGTGGGCAGGTTCCTGTAATAGACTGACTGGCTCTTGGAGAGGAGGGTGGCTGCTGCTCACCTCAACTGCTTGTGACCCAATTGGACCAATATAGAGGGGATTGGAGTGGGGAGAGGGCTAGCCTCTGAGGACCTGGGAGCTGACAGGTCTCCTCAGAAAGGCAGGTAGAGCTGTGGTTGGGTCTGTGTTCTCCTCTCACTGACCCAGTAGTTCTGGCTCCCCAGCTAGGCTGACTATGCAGGCAGGGAGCTCCACCCACAACAGATGTCGGCCTCAGTGTGCCTGTTGCTGACTGCCTCAGATGCTTGGGTGCTAGGGTGAGTGACCCACCCGCCCCAGTATTTGTGGAGAACACACTGTCCCGGGCTCTGTTTGCAGGCAGTCTTGGCTCCTAATTGCTTTGCTGTGACTGGGTTAGGTCTCTGCCTCTCCGCTACAGTGCACACTGTGCCACCATGTTGGAAACTCCGGAAAAAAATAATCTCACTTACCTTTGTCTTGTGGTGTGGCTCGAGTGCAGGCTGGATATCAGAACAATACAGATCTTAAAAGAAAAAAGAGATACAGTAAACACAACTTAGAATGAAATGAAAAAAAAAACATATGAACAGTGCAACTTTACAAAGGCTACATAATATTTGCAAAAACTAAATTATTTCCCAAACTCACATGGGAAAACAAAGGACATGGAATCTATTAAAATCTTAGTAAAGAATGTGGAAAGTTTGTGCTGTCTGATCTCTAGACTTGCTATAAATCTCAGTCATAAATACCATGTGGCATTTGCTTAAGGTGGGCAAATAAATCAATAGAGCACAGTGAGGGTATCCAAAAATAGACCCAGATGTTCAGATCAATTAATTTTCAGTAAGTAATTAAATAAATAAGCAAACTATCAATTTAACAGGAAGCACATCTATTCAACAAATGGAGTATCTCAATGTTTTATACTTAAGCATGAAAATGGACCCTAGACTGATCGTGTGTGTGTGTGTGTGTGTGTGTGTGTGTGTGTGTGTGTGAAAAAGATGATACTATTTATGTTACTTAAGTTAATAAGGAGCATATTTGAATTATAGCTAGGTAAAGAGTGCTTAGAAAGAACCCAAGAAACACTCACTCCAAAACAAATATAAAAATTAATAAATGAAACTTTATAAAATGTAAAAATTCCCACTGATTAAGAAACAGACTATATTTATATAAAGTGGAAAGGAACACTACAGGTTGGATGAAATCATTCATGTGCATCTAAAAATATTCATATATGTAATATAAAAGGATCTTATGAATAAAAAAAATTTTAAAAGACATTAAAAAGAGTCTAAGAGTTGAACAGGTACTTCATGAAAGATGATCTGCAAGCAAACAATTAGCCTATAGAGTGAATCCATCATCATTAGTTTAATCAGAAAAATAAACAAAGTTAGTCCACAATAAAACATCACTAAATACCTACTAAGATGGCTAAAATTTAAACAATAAAACCAGCTGTTGACTAGGATGCCAAACAACCAGAATGTTCCTGTATTCCAGTAGAAATGTGATGGTAAAAATGCTTTAGAGGACTATTTGGGAGCTCTTACAAAAATGAAATCTGAATACTGCATTCTGGGAATTCTTGGCTGCTATACCCATGACTCACGGCAGCAGATGAGTTACCTACATGAGTCTGCAAAAGACTGGACCTGTCAACACTCAGTCATGGATGAGGGAGGGTCTGATGGAGCCCTCCCCTGAGGAACTATTGGATGTTGACAGTTGCTAAAAAAGGTGAAGTCATTGTCTTCAGTGATCTAACATCTGGAAAATTCTCCATGCTCCAGAGGATAGCTTCACACCTATGCTCATGTGGAAGGGCCCTGGTTGAACTTACCGAACCACAAAATGAAAACATAATAAAAATTAAGGATATGAACCTGGAAGGAAGGAGGGTTGCAAGGGTGACTAGGAGGTATTAGAGAATGTGGGTGGTGAGTATGATCAGATTTTATTATATATATGCAGGAAGTGGTCAAAGAACAGGTTTAGTAGAAAAGGAAAAATACAACACACATGTGCACAAAACCCACAAAGTTAAATGCTATTTCTAATTCTATCCTATGACTTAGCAATTCTACTCCTAGGAATTGACTCAAAATAAAAATATATATATATATATAGTCCAAGACTACAAGGAAACTTTTCCAACCTCAACAGGACAGTTACACATATGAACTCATGGCAGTTGTGACAGCATGCACAAGACACACACATGCTAAAGCCAGAGAAAAATCCCAGTGTGGAAAAAGTACATGGACATAATGTAGCACCCCAGTCAATTGGTATTGATATTTAGTATTTGATACCCAATCTGACTGGTATTGATATTGGAACATCAGTAATTGAAAGTGCCTGGGAGCAGAAGAGTCAGTTTTCCTTAAGGGTGTGGCCATTGATGATAGATTGACCAAACTCTAGTGGATGGTCACACACCCAAGAACATGTGAGCAGCATTAATTGGACTTGATTTTTTTAAGGGATATAAATTTGGATAAATAAGGAAGCAGAGATGGGAAGCAAAGCTGGTGGTGGGAGGTAAATACAATCAAAATACATTGTGTGAAATTCTCCAAAATAAAAAAAAGGAAGATATGTCCAAGAAGAGGCTTGCCCATGAATGCTTATTGTAGCTCAATTAGATGCTGTTCTAGAACCAGCCTGTGCACCCACCAACAGAAGATGTGGAAGACTGTGCAGCCACTTTAATATGATGAAATTCTAGCTAACAATGCATGCCTGCTGCAACAGGCTGATACCCATGACAACATGAATGCACCTTAAAAATGTTGCAATGAGGGGTCTTGAGAGATTAATCAGTGATCAAAGAGTACTTGTTGCTCTTATAGAGGACCTGGGTTCAGTTCCCAGCAGTAAAATGGTGGCTTACAACCATCCATAGCTTCAATTCCAGGGGATCTGGTGACCTCATCTGGCCTCCGTGGGCACCAGATATGCCTGAAGTACACTTGAATACATCCAGACAAAATGAAATAAACAAAATACATTTTATAAAAGGATACTGTATTTAGTGAGAGTAGCTAGACAGAGCTGATGCTGGGCTATGGAGTATGGACATGAAGTTAGTTTTCACTGACACAAAGTTCAAGAAAAGCAAAACTCACCTGGCATTAATGATATCAGAACACTGGCTACTTCCAGGATAGTTGGGGTTGGGCAGAGACTTGCAGATAAAGAACTTTCCAGTGTGACTGAAATACCCTCGTTCTTACTGCCGATTTTAGTAGAGGGGAGTATGCAATTGCAAAATGTCACTGGTCTTTTACCTTTACCAATCTGTGTATGGAAATTTGCATCCATTAAAATAGTCCAGTCTACCAAACTTCAAGACCACACTTTCTAACATAGTCTGCTAAGCAGCAGCAAGTTTGTCCCCAGGAATCTGTTGCTGCTAGGGAAGGCAGCAAATGGTGGAGGGATGAGAATGATTCTTCTGTGAGATGAGCATAAGGAAGAAAACTGTTTATGAACTATAAAGGTGATAAACATATTTATAATTGTTTCCAAAGTGGTTACCGTAAACTGCTGAAGCAGTATTATGCCTTGGGGGCTTGGAAAAAGTGGCTATATTAGTTATCTATTGTTGCCTAAGAAGTCACCACAAAACTACATGCTTAAAAGAGCAAATTTTCTTCTATTACTTGTGGGGATCAGCAACTTGGGGGTGGCTCGGCTGAGTAGTTCTAGCTCGTAGTTGCAACCCACCTGTCAGTTGATGCTGCAGCCTTCTGGACACTATAGTTCACCCTGTGGTTGTGGACCTGCCTCCATTCTTGACTGGCTGTTAGCAGGATAATGAAGAAATGCTGGTATCTAACTTCCAAGGTGAGGGTATAAAATTGTCTTCAGCTTTCATTTGGTCTGTTCCACTTCCTCCCAGGGAAGGCAGGTGATAGGTCATGTGAATGTGAAGACTGTGAGGGAGCTGGGTAGGTGAGGAAGTAAGGCCTCCTGCCAACAGGTAATATGGCTCTCATCCGTCATCAGAGGAGCTTCCCATTTTAACAGAAGAGCCCAGTTGAGAAAACCACAATCACTCAAAATGTAGAGAGCAGTTGATTATGGGGTGCCTGACCCCAATAGATTCATGAACAATACTGCACTCAAAGCTCAGGGAACATCAAGAAAGAGAGAGGATAGATAGAAGAGCCAGAGGAGCAGAATATCTGATGAGATTGCATATCCTAGAAATGATAAGGAAGCTTTACCCATGATGCCTCAACAATATGGCTTCCTAAACAAGACCAGAACAAGGACAACAATGATGGGGGTGTTAATATGGAAAGAGTAAATCCCATAGGATCCCATACCTGGACAAATAAGTACAGGCAACTAGGGAATGCTGAGAGCAGAAGAAATCATCTTCTCCAAGGATGAACCCATTAGTTGGTTGTGCAATACCAAGTGACAAGCCCTGAAACCACATGCACAGAAGCAACTCCAAGTAGACTCAGCAAGTTGTATTTATATGCTTTTTGTATTTATGCATACACACACACAAACACACACATACATATATATAATATGTATAATATATATTATATATGTGTGTAATGCATTTGAGAGGGAGTGAGTAGGTCATGGCAGGGGTTGGATAGAGGGAAAGGAAGGGGAATAATATAATTATATTTTAGCTTAAAAAGATCTAAAGGGGATAAATTATGTAATGAATTATCATTTTTAAAGAATTATATGGAAAAGTGTCTAAGAGATAAAACAATTGGGGTCAATAAAGCTACCATAAAAGGGTAAAAGTTTTGAGAATTATTTCAGAATGCAGCATGGCTGAGGGAATTTCCCTTTTTGGAATACTTGATTATCCTCAACCTGTGTAGAGTGAAAGGGCTTGAAAAGTAAGTTAAATGGGAAGTCTGTATAGAGTGATCTGAGACCAAGCTCAGATTGCCATGATTCAATGATGCTTTCTTTACTTTCTTCTAAATGCTGGCTGTGGCTCTATTGGACCTTACTAGGACTTTAACACCTTTGAGACTTGTTTTTCTAATACTGAAGTAAAAATAATAAAACCTGTCAAGACTATTGTGGAAATTAGCATGAACCAGAGTGGAAGTAAGTTATTGCCATAGAGACATAATCATGAGTAATTAAGCGAGTGTGCTCTTAGATATCTTTTAAGTTCTAAATAGTTATCTCCCCATTAAACTCATATCAGTGTGATTCAAAATCTGCAGCAGGTAGTTTCAAATCCTATCACTGAGTGGTTTGTTACACTTTTTAAAAGTAAACAATTAAATAGTCCCCAATCTCTTTCTGAATGTGAAACTTTCACCCCTGTCCATGGGAAGGCGATCTGATTTGCCAAAGGAATTCTGATTTCAGTCTTGCTTGGCTTCTGCATTCTGGCATAGGTCTGGAAGCAGGTCAGAGCAGCCAATATGGATTGCATAAAAGTAAACATGTGCTCTCTTTGGTCAAAAACCCCACAGATGATCCTTGGGATGACCCTGAGAGACTAAGCTCTTTTCTTATGTGTCCTTTGTCCTCATTCTATAACCAACCTTGTATAAAGATGAAATACACCCTACACCCAAATACATTTCAGAGCCATCCCCATCATCCAATTGTGCTAGATACATGTATGAATAAATATATTCTCACATGGTTTTTCTGGATCCACTGAAATTCAACTCCCCTATTCATTTTTAAAATAATTTATTTTTTGTTTCTTCAAGTTACATCTCAATCACAATTCCCTCCCTACTCACCCCTCCAGTCCCACCCTTCCACTCTCCTCCCCCTCAACACCCCATCCTCTTCCCCCCCCTTTTTAGTTTAAGGTATTTCTCCC
>CAJQZJ010029942.1:0-14013 GCA_907164525.1 Lophiomys imhausi | reverse complement strand
ATTACATTGATAGACTTTCGTATATTGAACCATCCCTGCATTCCAGGATGAAGCCTACTTGATCATGCTCTACACAATGCCCCGGCAGGAACCTCAGTGAAGCCTGCAAGATCACCTTCTGCCTACAAACACCTTAGGTCATCTAAACAGCTGAGAACAGAAGGACTGGACACAAAAGGAGTGTACTAACATTTTTAACCATTTTTTCCATTTTGGTTTGGGCCCCAAACAGGTCTACTACGACCCAAATCAGCAGGAAGTCACTTTAAGAGAGCGATGTCCCATGCCCAGAGGGTGGGGAAGGTGTTTCTCCGCCCTTCTTTTTGGTTATTTGAAGGATAACTGAAAACTCTGATATTTAGGGGAAGAGACTACAAGCTGATAAATGGTCCTGTCTTAATGGGTTTTGGAGGTTAGCCCCAGGGACTTCCTACTTTTCCTTTTCTGTTTCCTTCTTCCTCTCCTATGTAGGAGTGCATGGGCTTGAGAAAAATGATATATAGACATAGCACAGGAAGGTCCAAGAAGAAGGGGCAGATTATTGAATACGCCCTTATACCTTTGTATATTGATACAAAATTAGTAGTTTATTTGGCTAAAGTGGTATTGACCATTGTTTATTGTGCAAAAATAAGATTGTATTGGATTACATCGGTATTGATCTTGTATATTGATACAAAATTAAGATTATAGTTGGCCACAATGGTATTTACCCTTGTATATGGACGTAATATTAAGATTGTATTGGGCTACATAGGCATTGATCTTTGTATATTGATACATAATTAAGAGTATATTTAACCACAATTGAATAGATCTTTGTATATTGATACAAAATTAAATATAACGCTTCCTAATGGTATCATACCTAGAGATACTTAAAAATAAAATGTGAAGCTCTGACCTCTTGATACCAACCGTCTAAAATGGTCTAGGATAGTTAAGTAAAACAAACTCCTAGTCATGCAAACATGTCACTTTGTTAGCTACTATGACAGTCTATCACAGATATTCTCTAAACTACCCAGTAATCAAGTTGCTAAGAGACAAGCAACATTTGCTCATCTAAATACAAGAGATGGATAGGGCATCTTCAAAAACCCCAAGAGATCTACAGAATATGGCATTCAAAGATGTTATCTTAAATCAAGATTTTCTTTTTTTTTGATATCGAGACATATCAGCGCCTGACAGCACCCCCTATTCTACTCCATGTAGAAGATAAGCATCAAAGAACCTCCACTGTAAGATGGTTGAATTAGTGGCAAGCCTATCTCTTGGGATGAAAAAACCCCTTGCACCAACTGCAGACAGACTGCTGTCCAAAAAGGACAAAACTTGGTAGCAGGGAAGTCGACAGCCTAGCTCTGCCAAGACAGGGTAGGTAAGTCCTTCATAAGCCCTGCTCTACAATAAATGTCTGTCAGAGAAACAGGACCCAAAGGCTGAAGACTGATGCAGGAATGTATGGAGAGAAAATGGGAACTGTCCAGGCAGTCATTGGTATGTCATTTCTTAGTTTTGGAAGCTGCAGGCCCTGCACTTCCTATATAAGCAAATATATTTATTCCTCTCAGGTCTCTGAGGTGGTTGAAGAATAGACAGCTAGAGTCTCATAGTTAAAGTTTGAGTTGTTTAGGAATCAAGAGAGTGTTATAGATCTAAGAAGATACTCTTAAAAGTGTGTTGCAAGTTAGTATGAATGTTGAGTCAGATATAGGCCTTTAAACTCATGGAGATGGTTAGATAGTAGAATGTTAAAGTCAGGGGCCAAATATGTATAAACTGGACATTGGGAAGGTATACTGGGCCATTTAACGCTCATAAATGTGGCATATTTATATCTGTTGTTTTGTATAATATAAGTTATAAGAGAAGGAACCATCTGTCGGACTGAAAGGGGAAACTTCAGGGGGGAAGAGGGTGGAAGGGCGGGATAGGAAGGGGGAATAGGGAAGTGTTTGTTACTGAGATATAACTTGAAGAAGAAAAAATAAAGTATTTTTAATAAAAAAAAAGATTCAAATGCATTTAGTAAATGGCTCCCGTATCTAGTCAACACTGAATAAAAACAATGAAAACAAATTAAGACTGGAGAAGCATAGACGGTTGTGCAAATCTTTATTTTCAGTATGCTTAGGGATGTGTAATTTCCCAAGTCCCTTGGTGCAGATATCCTGAGATTGATGTTGATCTTCTCACATCCTCTAGGCCCTGGAGTATTCCCTGTGCCTCAGAGCTAGCTACCTGATCTGTCTTGGAATAGCCAGGGATCTCAGCTCAAGCATATATAGTAACTTTATGGCAAACTTCTTCCTCTATCTTCTAATTTTATTTGAATTTTAACATAGAGATAGGACAACAACAAATATAGATATAAACAAAATATCACTGAGAAGAAGTATCAAAGAAAACAAAGTAACACTATCCATGAATGAGCACTTGTCTGAGTGGAGGACCTGGTCTCTCATTTCTGAATGAGTTCTTGTCTGAGTGGAGGACCTGATCTCTCCTTTCTGCTACGTTGTCAATCACTCCTGTGTAAAACTATCTAAGCTGCAGACTCCATGAATCAAAACCCCTAGGTTTTTGAACTGCCTTTGTAGATTAGGTATTTGGAACAACATATCTTTGTTCTTTAAAAAGATCCCAAAATACAGCAACAATGTGTTATTTCTATTTTGTAGATGAACAGCACAGGATCAGATTAATCTACTGCTCAAGGTCAAACAGCTGCACAGTAGCCAAACACAAGCCCCTTCACTTTCCTATGACTCCAAAGTCTTACCGTAGATTTGATTTCATCTTACTTCTTCCTCGGACCCAAGAACCAGGGCTTTGGGATAAAAGCACCACCTTCTGTGGTTTCTTACAGCTCTAAACATTCAGAGATGGTCAGACTATCCTCATTTGGCACCTACCAACCTATTGTTATGAAAATCTTTCCAGCCAACCAGAGGGAAGAAATTACTGCATACAAAGAGCTTGCCCACTGTAGAGCTCAGCTTCCCTACTGAGCTGTAAATAATCAACCAGGCTGTTTTCAGCTACCACTTAAGGTATTTCTTTTTCTCACAGTTCTAATCATTCAGAATTTGAAGAACCAATAAAAAGTCCATTATTTCTAAATCAAGAAAAATGTTTATGGCTAGATTTGGGGGAAATAAAGGCAAAGCAAGAGACAGACCTTCATCATGACAGAGTTGCTATCTCTAAGGCATGTCAATATTTTACTGAGAAAAGTCAAAACAACATTTAAAATTAGGGGTTTGTCATTGGATATTTAATTAAAATGTATTTTGCTTTGAAAAAGGAGGACTTAAAAGAGAGCAGAAAATCATTTTTATTAATAAAATCTATATCTCTGTTTGCTTGGGATCCCTGCCAGCATGACATTATTTATTATATAAAATATACTATGGAAAAGTTTCTATTTATAGAGCTTAATTTCAGTTTGCATCAAACCTAGAAATGTTTCTATGAAGTTTTCTAGGAGGTAGAAAAGTTTGGCAATTGTTACCTGTTTCTGGAAATTTATTTCTTAAATTGTAATTCTTAAATATGTATTATTTATACTACAATTATTTCTGGGATTTTGACTTTTTTTTTTTTTGCACTTCTGTAAAAGTCACCATTAAGTCATGTATTGGAACAGGAGTCTACACTCACATTCTGTTCTGTAATCTTAGGTAGGTCAGCTCTTCTCAGTCTTCCTTCAAATCTACGATGTGGGTAAGCTTGCTTCTGCTTTTCAGTGTTTCCCCTTAATGTGAGGAGTAGAAAATATTTGCAAAGAGATTTCTCTGAGAAGCTCCCACAAGGGTTGATGCTGCTATCATCATTATATTCTGTTATTACAGAAGTGTGTTTCTTCTCTCTGTAATGGTAGTGTTGGTTTCAATGTAAATGCCAGGCATGTGTTGAGCCTCTGGGTCATGAAGGCTTTTCTGGTCCAGACATTTTTGAGCAATTGGTTTTCAAATGTGGTGTGACTCTACATTATAGAAAAGAAGGTGTCAGAGGCTGTGATCCAACCACTCCTCTACCTGTCCCACTCTGAACTTAATGTCAGCTCTTATATTAATTGATACAGAGGAAGCCGCAGGGGTGTCTTCACTGTGGGCTTCGTTCTGGTGGTTGAGTGAGGTCCTTTTGTCTAGTCCATGTGATCTAAAAGTCACATTTCTTTTGAATTTGACAAAAAGAGAAAAAGATCATTATTATAAAAATTTGGGGTGATGTCTATAGTCTACTCTGTTATTATTCTTTTTCAAGGTAAATTTTTCCTGAAGCAAACGGTCTTGTTTTTAATTCTGTAAGAAAATGGGTGGTAGACACATCTGAAAGAGAAAGAGTATAAAAGACTTTAATGACATATATAAACATGTGCGATAAGAGTGAGACTATTGGAGCCAGAAAGGAGAGAAGGTGGGAAGGTGAGTGTGGGTGACAGAGGAGTGGGAGAGAGCAGGGTGGGAAGAGATAAACTGAAACAAAGAGTACATGAAAAGGCCATTCTGAACACCATTACTTAAAAATGAGCCCAATAAAGTTTTAGGAAGTAGAAAAAGAAATACATTAGTATATATCTACACATGCATCCTATGTAAAATACCTTTGATTACTTTAATACTGTGGATAACAATCATCCAGATATAATAACTGCACTAGAGTGTAGAATGAAGTCCGTGAACCTATAAGCATCACCAGAGAATACTTAAATTAAGTGTATTCTTAGGACAGATCTCAGACTTTCCAAATCAGAAATACTGTGCGCAGAACATTACAGAAAACCTCCCAGCCCTCTGTCCCACTCTACCCATGATAGCAGTGTATCCTACAGTTTGGAAGTTGGTACATAATACAGGATTAGTTATGCACCTTTCAGTTTTTATTCAGTGATTGTCCTATTTTTATTACCTGACACAACATTGGTCCTCACTCTTTCTCTTTGACATAAGCACTGCTATTACCTTGTAGAATTAGGGATCATGTCCAAGTTTAATACTCTTTCTATTGCTTTCACAGTTAAGCCTAAGCTTATTTTTTTAGCTATATTTCTGTGACAGGAAGCATCATGTTAGATGGACTGAAAGACCCGGGGGAGGGAAGTTCCTCACCTGACACTCAGGATATCACGGCCGCCCCAAAACTCGCAAGAGACCATCTTGATGCAATCGCAAGAGGTTTATTTCAGGGGGAAAAAGGGGAAAAGGGGGGGCTCAGTGCACTGAGGGGCGCCACTCGTATCCCATGCAGGGGTAGGAGCCGCGACCATGATTTGGGGGAGAGTCCAATATTTTATGGGGGAGCACCACAGATTAAGGGGGTGGGGGAAATTACAGGTGGGAAGGACCAGCCCAGCCCATCGTTTACCACAACCCAAGGGGGAGGGGAAATACAGCTGGAATGTACCAGCCCAGCCCATTAGTCAATCAGCGGGAAACATCCTACATCTGTTTGTCTCAGGAATGAATCTAATCTTGTTTTGTTATCTACTTTGTGGTCAGCCAGTTCCTGAAACCCTGGGGGCCCGTGGCCCAACTCACCTTCATTCTTGGTTCCACCCTTTTTATGGTCAGTTAAGTTCCGGGAATCACCTGGCGGCTGGCCTGGCTCTACTGCCGACTTGGGGGGTCTTTTAATAATTTTCATTCCCTTCAGGACCACATAAGATTTTTCTAGACATCACTGCTGTTTTAGGCTGGCTAGGGGACTGTTGAAACTGTCACTGTATTGCTGCTGAGCCCAGAGCACCGATGGAACTCTGAACACCTATAATGTATCAATGTCCCTTTCTCTGTCACTTTTCCTTAAAGAATCTGAGGATTCACATTCATTGCCATTACTACTTGATTATGCATTTAAGCCAGTCCTGAAACCTCAATGAACTATTCACTTATTAAATTGGAATTATTAGGTCTATTAGGTGGCTGGAAATCAGGTGAGATTATTAGATTATTATTATAGCTACACGTGTTAATTTGCTGTTTGTGAACCTGCTTTTGCTGGACATACCGAAATTCATGTTCTGTAGAAGAGGACTACTCTTTGGGGTCTTTGATGAGTATTTTGTTCCTGAGTTTTGTCTGATTTTCTAAAGTGAACCTGGCTTTTCTTTTCTAATCTTTCCCTGATTCTCTCCCATGGGCTGTGGGAGCAAGGCATTAACTCTTGCCTTTGGCAGCATTTACAGGCACAATCAGGTAAGTTCTTAGAGATGTCAGCCATTAAGCATTCAGCAGTGATCATTTGAATGGTTCACTACTCTGAAAAATGTGTGTTGAATATCTACTGCTCAGTAGGTTCTACATCTAAACATTGCAAAGATAAACAGAAATTGCCTTTGCAATTATTTACTCAATTGCAAATACCAAGTGTTCAGTCCTGAAATCATATACATATGAGTAACATTATACAAGCTGAACACTGTGTGTGTGTGCATGTGTGTGTGTAAAACAAAGAAAAAATAACATAAATTTGAGAGAGAGCAAGATGGGATGCATGGGAGAGATTGGAGGGAGGAAAGTGAGGGGGAAATTATATAGTTATATTTTTAGTTAAAAAATATTAACAAATTATGAGAAACTTCCTTTTAGTGAAGTGACTACAAATGTTCCCGGGACTCAGGTTTAGGATACTGAACCCTCCACTTAGACATTGTATTCTCTAATGTGAAGCTTAATGTCACAAAGGCTTAAAATTTGCTGGGAGTGACAAGAAATGACAAATCATAGATATCACCTTTCCGAAAAGCAATTCATCAGTAGTTGTTAAGTAATTCAAACTACATATCACTTATCTGTTAATTTTAATCTATGGATTTGACAATATTCTAAGAAAACAGAGATATAACTAAGACTTATATGAACTCACTCATCACTGTGTCTCAATGGTGGAAAATCAGAAACAAAGTCAATAATCACAAGGAAGTGATGAGTGAGCTATGTTGGTTAAGCACAATGTTCATGCTGGTATTTGATATTTCATACACTGTTCAGAATCTCACAGCAGAGAACTGAAGAGCAGGTAACGGCAGATACATCCTTGAGAACTACAACTAAAGGGCCTGTATTTACAAACGTAAAACGAATCTCTGAATGAAATGGGGTCTTTGATGAATATTTTGTTCCTGAGTCTTGTCTGCATTTTCTAAAATGAACGTGGCTTTTCTTTTCTAATCTTTCCCTGATTCTCTCCCATGGGCTGTGGGAGCAAGGCATTAACTCTTGCCTTTGTCTGGCAGCATTTACAGGCACAATCAGGAAAGTTCTTAGAGATGTCAGCCATTAAGCATTCAGCAGTGATCATTTGAATGGAAGAGATTTCTTTTCGTTCAGCAATTGAGGCTGTAACCCAGAGATGAGGTTACCCATCTTGACAAAAGTCATCTACACTTTGCAAATACAAAAGGCCCCCACACAGCTGGGCTTCAGGCAAGATAATCCTTTCCTAGGTCTGAAATGAAATGACAAGTTTTGCATCTCTGCCTTCTGTATACTTTCCTGTGCTTCAGGTTATTCTCCAAGGCTGTTTACAAATGAGATTGGCCTCTGGGAGAATGTTTACATGAAGCTGATAGGATAGTTCCATTTGAAAGACACAGCCACCCACTTAAACACATTGATTGAAAAAAAATTGGGAAGTAATTTTAATTTTCAATTTTATTTGTGTATGTGTGTGTTTATATGCATGTACCACATTTGTGTGTGCATGTGTTGTGTGTGTGTGTGTGTGTGTGTGTGTGAGTGTGAGAGAGAGAGAGAGAGAGAGAGAGAGAGAGAGAGAGCAATATGTGTATGCCCTCACAGAGACTAGAAGAGAGACTTGGGTCCCTGATTGACCTGTCCAATATAGGTGCTGGAATTCAAATTTGGCTGCACTAGAAAACTGCAAATGCTCTTAGCTGCAGAGTTATCTCTCCAGTCCTATCCACCCCGTTTTTAAAAAAGTGTGTATATATATAATTGTTTGTGTGTGTGCGCGTGCATGTGTGTAGTCAGAGGACAGCATGCAGAAGTTGGTTCTTTCCTTTTCTCATGCTCTACCTTGTGAGTCCTGAGGACTGATATCTGCCATCAGACTTGGTGGTAAGCTCTTTCCCTTACTGGTTAAACAGCAGAAAGTTTTAGTGCTCTTAAACTATGGAATGATGATAGAGAAAATGATCACTTGAAAACATGCCAGAAATTTTCAAATTTTTTTTCAAACAAACAAACAAAACAACTTAAAAACAGTACCACTTAGCAAAATCACTAAATATTTTGAGAATCAACTGCTAATTTAGAACATGTGTGCTTGAATGTCTAGAATATTGTGAGACATACTAATGACTGAATATGTTGGATCTGTCTTAGTCTCATATTTATTTAAACTAAAGACTCGCAACACATCACTTCCTATCTTTCAGAGTCTTGGTGAGGGCCTGCATCATTATGGCGAAAGCCACAACATTAACTCAGGCATGGCTAACAAGTGATTAGGAAGTCCCTTCTCATGCCTTACTGGTCTGTGTTATCTCAGAGGTCTTGGTGTGCTGAGTGTTCCACAGCCCTGATTTATTTATCTCCCCAAAAGAAACAAATAAAACCAAACACACAAGAAGTCCTCTATATCCTTTAACTCAGCTTACAACTTTTATCTTATACCTGGAGGAGACCTTACGGAGATCCCTGGGAGAGCTATGGTTTCTGTGAGACCTCATATGGGTCTCAGTAGTCCCCGCCTCTTCTGGCCACTCACTACTGTTTCTAATGTTTCAGATGATGAGTATCCTCAACACTTTCACTCCCACTTAGGGACCTTGAACATGGTCGCATGAGTTTCAGGTTGGATTCCAGTAAACAATTTGCTTTTAAATTGTCCAGCCACTGATGTGTTTCTATGTGGAAGCTTGAGGAATCTCTAACCACAGTTTTGCATGCTTTGGAAAGAAATCTTTCTAAAGTGCTCCATCCCTAGGAGTGAAAAAGAAAGGCAATCATTTAAAAAAAATCAGTTTCTTACCAAACAAAGGTGCCTAACTCTTTCTCTATCCTTTGTATTAATAAGCAATGGTGTTCAAAGGGAGCCAGAGTGGAGCTTGGTGGCAGTACCAGGCTCTGGGCACAAAGGGGATGCAGAACCTTGGTGGCCTCTAGACACACAGGAACCTTCAAGGGGACAGTGGCATGTTTTTACCTAAGGCCACTAATTCAGGTCTTGTTTGTGAAACTGACCTGAATGTTTTCTTTGATCTGATGCCTTGGACAAAACCAAGAAGCACTGGCTGCATTTGCCAGGCATATGACATGCAAGGTTCAACTTTTACCCTGTTTTGCAAAGACCATATAGAGGTTGAATTGTTGGAAGTAGAATTTCTTTTTCTTACCTCTTTAGAAGACATAAGGAAACTATTTTATCACCAAGTTCTGAGGACAGTAGTGATGGTAGTAATGTTCATAGTGAATGTTACAGGATTCAGAATGCTGTGGGCAGATGGTTTGCACAGCGGTAGCCATTTCCCTTGGTGCCCACTTGAAAGCCTGGCATGTTTTGCTCTTCACAGTAGGACTTGATAGCACAGGAAGGATATTACAGCTCTCCACCAAGCAGGCGAGATGGCAGTTTTTCCTTCTCATAAATAATTCCAATGAAACTAGTTAATAACTACCACCTTCCTCTTCTCACAAGATTTGTTAGCCTAAAGATTTCCAGGGCTACTTGAAAACTTGACCCTTCTTCAGGTGTATTATTAATTTCAAGCACTGTGAAGACTGCCTGATCAGGCTGTGCTTTCATGGTCTTCTTCTTTTCCCATGCTCCATTTATCAAACATCATCTCTTTTATTTTAAAATGCCTCCTGGTTTCCCTTTCTCTTCTTTATTCCCCTTGTCCTTGAATAGTTCAGGTCACTTCCTGCTGTGTTACACTCAGAGCAACCAGACTCAAGTGGCCTGAACCAATGAGGAAAGGGTATCTCATACTTTTTGTGCTCAAATACAATTGCCCTTGATTATAGGAAAATACTTTCTCCCAAAGCCAGGGGAATGGATGTTTCTTAGGAACAAAGGATGATACCTGCTGGGAACTAGAATGCAATCTTAACTTGGTTCTTTCTAAATCCTACTTGTTTGTCTTTAATTTCTTACATTTGAGCATATTATCTTGTGTGCCTGTTTCTCCCTGAGACTTGGTATAGCTGATAGGGCAACAGGCTAAAGAGACGGGTATACATCTTTCCTTTCGGGTTACCAATCTCTCTTTCACATGCTGTGTAAGTCAAAAAGCCACCCACCCAGTCCAAGTCTTTCTTATGCTGCCTGCAAGTGGACAAAGTCAGGGTCTATCATTGCTTTTCTTTGCCATGTTTTGAATGGTGAGACTGTAAGAGGGACAGTAAGAATCAAACTTTGTGGAAAAGAGCATCAGCAGTTTTTCTTTTATTGATGTTTGTCTGATTGCCCTCTAATTAATAAGAGAACAGATTTTTTTTTGTCTGCACCCTGTGTGCATAAATAACCATGTGGTTCCTCTCTAGAGAACATAGAATTTGTAATTTCAGTGACATAAATCAAAATATTATACTTTACTTTTAATATATCTTGGATCATTTTAAGTAATATACTTATCTCAGGAAAGCATGCTATTACTTACACTACTTACATTTTTCAATATCCAAGTTTAAGTGGTCCACAGAATCTAGAAAAAGGGCCAAATCAAAATCCATTGCCTAATATAATGCTGCAGCATCTGATTCAGGAAAATTCCTGTATTTAACTACAATGAACCACTTTTAGTAGGAGCTGGAGGCAACATTGCTTTTTACCTTTGCAACATCTAGAAATAGCCTTCAGGATCCTTCTTAGAAAACAAAGGCTCTTTTTTTTTTTTTTTTTTTTAAATATGTGGTGAGCTGAAACCCTAAGATGGCGCCTGGCTTATTGCCAGAAAGCTCAAGCTTAGCTGTAAACAAGCCTTAGTTGGTAGCGGCTGCCTAGCCCGGTGTGCTTCCTCCTTCTGTGAGCCTATCTTGGATCGCTAGGTGGCATGATCTGATTGGGTTTGAGTAGGCATATAAGGGCTTGGGGGAAGAGAGAGAAGAGAAGCTGAGGAGAAGAGGATGTACAAGGTTCCTGCATAAACTGCTTGAAGAAGAATCGTGGTTGTGTCTTTCCTGCTGGTCAGGGGGACGCGACAAGTGGTGGCCCGTATGGGGACCCAAAAAAGACTCAGAACTCCTGCAGTCAGGGGCAGCACTGGTAAGTTCCTGGGATAAATTAGGACAATAAAGTTTCACGGAGATAGCGAACACAAGGTAAAGTTTTGCGGAGATAGTGAACATACGGTAAAGTTTCTCGGAGATTGCGAACAAAAGGTAAAGTTTCGCGGGAAGTTGCGAACTATAAGGTCTCCGGGAGGGAGCAATAAGGACCTCGGTAAAGAGGCAATAAGGTCTCCGGGAGGGAGCAATAAGGACCTCGGTAAAGAGGCAATAAGGTCTCCGGGAGGGAGCAATAAAGTTCCGTGATTCGGACGAGTAGAAGACACAACTAGCAGAGCAAGGTGAGGAAAGAAGAGAGTGCCTCACAGAAATGGAGCAAATACTGGCCTTGCTGGCCTTTATCAGTTGCTGGGATAAGCTTGAGAGAGATCTAGATTTTGCCTGGGAGCAAGGTACATTGCAGGGAGGAGCACAGCCTATTTGGAGACTTGTTCGTAGTTGTTTAGGAGATCAGAGATATTACAAGGCCGTGGAAAAGGGACAAGAGGCATTAGAGCAGTTAAAAGAGGAGCTCTTGGTCAAATCTGGGAAAGATACTTTGGAAGAGGATAGCTCAGAGTCTAAAGAGGAACTTAAAATGTTAACAAAGAAAATGGAGAAGTCATCTTTGAGGAAGAGTTCTGACTGCACCCGGATAGAGCCCTCAGGTCCGGGGCCGCCTGTGTTGGCGCCGCCTTCATATAATGAGACTTCCCCTCTGAGTGATCCTAGTGGGCGGTCATTCTGTCCAAATGTCTGGAGGGAAGTGAGACATGAGCTGTACTACCCTGTCTTTCAGGATGGAGGGGGAAATCGTTATCATGAACCTCTCGATTTTAATGTAATTAAAGCACTCGCTGAGTCTGTCCACACTTATGGGATTAATGCTACTTTCACTGTAGCTCAGGTGGAAGCTCTTAGTCGTTATTGCATGACTCCTAGTGACTGGATGAGCTTGGCACGTGCCTGCCTGTCCTCCGGACAGTATTTAGATTGGAAGGCTTTCTTGATTGAGTTTGCTAATGAACAAGCTGCTGCTAATCGTGCAGCAGGAAACCCAGCCTGGGATGTGGACATGCTTCTTGGGCAAGGTCGATATGCTCAACAACAAACTGGGTATCCGGCTCAGGTGTTTGAGCAAATCAATTTAATCGCAACCAGAGCTTGGAAATCATTGCCTAACAAAGGAAAAGTGAATGGCAATCTAACCAAGGTTATTCAGGATCCCCTGGAGCCTTTCTCAGACTTCGTGGCTAGAATGGTTGAAGCCACTGGAAGGGTATTTGGAGACCCTGATTTGGCAATGCATTTAATTAAACAACTTGTGTATGAGCAATGTACAAAGGAATGTAAAGCAGCTATCACCCCTTATAAGAACAAGGGGTTGGAAGCCTGGATGAAAGTGTGTAGAGAGGTGGGGGGTCCTTTGACTAATGCAGGTCTTGCAGCTGCTGTAGTGTATATTACACAAAACAAGAAAAGAAGTAATGGCGCCTGTTACCGTTGTGGAAAGATGGGGCACCTTAAAAGGCAATGCCCCGAGAAAGGAAGACAGAATGAAACAGGAAGTGGGAACCACCCTAAGCAGCCTGGTCTTTGCCCCAAGTGCAAGAAGGGAAATCATTGGGCAAATGAATGTAGATCTGTTAAGGATATTAATGGTCAGCCTTTAACACAAGGTTATGGAGGAACTCGTCTTAAAAAACGGGCAGAGGGACCTCCGCCTTCAGGGCCCTCAAATATATGGGGCAATGGAAGACCCTCAGGAAGAGAGGTGGCCAACTCTGAGATCTCCCACACAACAAGGAGTGCCACTCAGGGCTCAGTAGGATTGGACCTCCGTTCCACCGCCAGGGCTTATGTGGCCCTTGATTTGGAACAGTGTCCTCTGTTAGAATTTGTAGTGAATGGAAAAAGGCCGTTAGTCTTGCTGCTGTGGGGGCTACCACAGCTGCCATTGCTATGCATTCTCCAGTGCAGACTGCAGCTGCTTTGAATAATTTGTCAGCCAATGTAGCCACGGCCTTGGTTGATTGTGGCAGGTGGCCCAGATTGGCTGTGAGTGGAAAATGACTGGATTGTGTGTGACCTCTGTGCCATATCAAAATTATACTGTAGCTGCAAATTTGTCTAAGCAACTCTCTCAGTATCTTACAGGAAATTGGTCTGGCGAGTTTGATAAGCTGATGCAGAATCTGAGAACTGCCATCGTGCATGTGAATTCCACCCGGGTTGATGTCTCTGTTGCTGAAGGACTGTCAACATGGATCCTACGAGCCATGAATCATTTGAAGGAATGGGCGGGAATGGGTGCCCTAGGAGGCATGCTCTTCCTAGTCAGTTTCATTGCCCTATGGTGTATCTGTAAGATGAGGATTTCACAGAGGAGAAGTAATGCCATGCTGGTGCAAGCCTCTGCTGCCTTGGAGGCTGGACAGCCACAAGCTTGGTTGACTGTCCTAAAGGACTAAGCTATCATCACGCTCAGGATGCGAGGCTAAGCACTGCACTTGGGGTCAGCTTCTATCGACTTCAAGGAGGGCATGTTTGATTGCATATGGGTTGGTATCCTAGTTTCCCATCTCTGAGAAAAAGATACCGGACGGGTATGGCACCAGCCTGGTTGGCTACTGGGCGTGGGGTCATTACAATGTCCTTTACATGCATATCAGAGATCAGACCTCTACCCTTGCCTGTTGTGTTTTAAAACAAAAAGGGGGATCTGTGGTGAGCTGAAACCCTAAGATGGCGCCTGGCTTATTGCCAGAAA
>CAJQZJ010029941.1:0-10744 GCA_907164525.1 Lophiomys imhausi | reverse complement strand
AACATACACACAAACACACTGCACACACACACACCAAGACTAACCAATACAGATGTAGTTGTAATTGTTTTCCATGTTAAATCTCTCTTCTAAGTATATAACTCATCTTTCTGCTAAAAAATATCAAACATCCAACTTCAGATCTCCCTTAACGATGGAGTGTTAGTTTCATAAAACAAATTAATAGCAGAAAATCTCAAATTATGAAAAAACATGAATGCCCATTCACTTACTGAAGATCATTGCCCTGAAGCTGTATAGTTTCTTTCCTCTCTATCTCCAGATTGTCCTTCCAAAAGATGCAGCTCAAATTATTCAGTTCCAAAGGGTTAACATCAGCACCATCAAGCCACCCCTTTACCTGGCAAATTCTATCACTCTTCAGCATATGTCATTTGGACAACTTTGCATCTCTTCCCTTCCTAAGGTAATGGGCCCAGGGGCTGGCTGCTGCTGCTCTGCGGCACCTGTCATTTTGACATTTCATGCTTTCTTTAAAAAAGAGAAGTTGGTAGAATGTGAGAAAAGTGGAACTTTGACAGGTTGTCAGGGTATCTTGCAGCACAAACCAACCTGCCAGCCAGCCTGTTTTCTGCTATATTTCAAAGTCCCCGAGCAAATGAACTGCAGTTACTGACTGAAGAACTGCTTAAGTCTGAAGAACCTTTACTTTTTTCAAGGCTGAAATTAAATTACTTTCACCTGAAGTTGCTTTAAATGATAGGCTGCTTACTTACAGTTGCCCATCAAATGAAACATAAGCATGGGAAAACAATCAAAATGAGTAGATGCAACTTAGCTGCACATTCTGCTTTTAAAAAAAATAATTATATATATAATATATACAATACATATATATATAGAGAGAATATACATCAATAAATCCCAAATAGTTCATGAAATGACCTTAGTTTTTCAAGCAATGAATATTTTGTGTCTCCTTCAAAAGCAAAAAAATGTTGGGATACATATATTGGTAAGGAAGCAGGGAAATAGGGCAGCAATTAGGTCTTTAGGAATACCACTAGCAAAGGGAGCAGAAATGCACATCCCCTACAATAGCTCTGGGGGCAGATGTGTGGACAAATGACCTGTATGAAATATGTTACTAAGAGCCAGGATGTCTACTAACTCATTTTTAATATAAAGTTAATATTTTTCATCATACATATCTTAAAGGAAAAACAGTAGAAAAAATTATTTATTGGATGAGTATTTGATTTCATCTACACAAACTGGATACCAAAAACATGCAGAAAAGAAGGACTATTTTGTGTAATTGTCATAGCAGACAGGCACTTGTAAAGTTAAACCTTACTCAATATGTCATTTTTATCCTTTTACGTCATTTGTTCCAATCGCAGACTAGGAACTACAAGTCCTCCTCCCATTGTTAATTCTACTATGATGCACAGGCCTTTTAATGAAACCTCTTGGTAACTGTACTTTAAAAATAGAAAAGTATTTGGCTTTGTTTAAATGAGATTTTATGGCCTCTAGGGGATAATTATAAAGAAATAATGTTCACTTTGCTTCTGCAGTAAACATTCATTTCTCTCTCTCTTTTTTTGTTGTGGTTGTTGAAGACACACATGGATTAGATCACTGCCATTCTAGATGATTCAGGCTCTGCATGAGTGACATACTGAATATTCTTAGCTTTGTTTCATTTTTCTACCCAGCAGAATGTTTAAGTGTAATGAAGTAAGCCACACACATTGGTTTTCCTGGGTATCTTCTTGAGACACGGGTCTTATATTCTAAGCAGGTATAGTGTATGGTTTTCCAGACACAAATATAATAGTCCAGAGAAATGGTTATTCAGTTGACTCTGTCACTGCCATGCTAATGGCTAGCAAGAGACTCTCTTGAAAGAAAACAAATACAGCAAGAAGTTTGAGCTTCAGGGGCTAGAGGGAGAGGACTCAGAATATAAGAGTATAATAACACTTGTTGGTTTGTAAATGACCCAAGTTCAGTCCTCAGGGCCCACATGGTGTTTTATAACCTTCCATAATTCCAAATCCAGGGCTTCCAACACTCTCCGCTGACATCTGTAGTTATCAGGCGTACTGATTACACGGTTCATACACTCAGGAAAATTACTCCTACTCTTAAAACAAAAGCTAAGAAATATTAGAATGGGTTGGTACCATGCATAGCAAACTTGTATGTGAGAGGGAGATAACAGCTTTGGAGTAAACGTAGACAAGTGCAAATAGAAGTGATGAGAGGCCTCGAATTTCATCCTGCAAACTTTAGAGTTTATTTTACAAGATGCAAGGCTTAGTCCATGAAATGCTTGGCATGCTAATATGAGGACCTGACCTGAGTTTAATCCTTGGTATTCATATGAAAACTGGATAAGGTAGCTGTGATCTACAAGCTCAAATGTGGGATAGTGACAGACAGATCCTCAGAACTCAGTGGTGTGCCAGTTAGCAGAGGCTCAGGGAGAAACTCAGTCTCAAAAGATACAGCAGAGAAGAATAAGAAGGGACATTCGAGGTCAGTCTTTAGCTCTGTATGTTTGTACATAACTGCACAAACACATACATGCACTTGAACATGCATATTACACACACACACATATTTTCCTGAATGACTTGAATTGATGTGTTCCTAATTCCCAATAACTCTTTAACTATAATAAAAACAATTTGAGTGTTTATGAGTCCACCATAGAAATCATTATCCTATCCATGTGAAGAGTACCATTTTTCACTGGATGGCACAAGCTGATTCTCCTACCATATTGTTCATGTATGTTAACTGTATCCTACCTGGGCAGCCTCTTACCTTCCTTTCGCTTTTATATTAACTAGTTTACAGTCTAGTTTCTTTCTTTCTTTTTTGGTAGATATACACAGATTTTTTTTTCTCTAAAGCGACTCACTCCATCTCTTAAATCTTTTGTCTTTCTTTTCTAAGTTTTGTTTTTGCCATGCATTTGTTTTTCTGAATGAGGAGTATTTATGTCAGAAAATTCTACACTGTGATTCAAAGAACCTGTAGCCAATCCTTTTTACAAATATGGAACTTGGCAGCAATGGGTTCACTGTCCTCAGTGCTGTCTTTCCTCTATAAATGTGTAACAATATTACAGACTCACAACATCTCATTGTTAAGAAAGTTAAATGGAATCACATGCATGGATTTCTTAGTACATTTCCTGGAAATTGGCAGATGTCTAATAGCACAGAATGTATATAAATCTGAGACTTTATTCACTCGTTGAACTATATCCTCAGGGAATCTTACACTCTCTTTATTACTTCAATTTCTGAGCACATTCTGTCAACAAATATTTTATTGAGCACCAATGATGAACTACCACACTAATTTTTACTTACAAATTCTGCTAGGCCTCTGTCTTTTACAAATATTTAAGAAAGGATGATAGCTATCACACATTAGGAGCTTTACCTGCTGCAAACTTCATTTACAAACTCCCTCAGATTGGGCATCAAAAAGTCTCCTTACTCTTATTTTAGAAATAAGGCGACTGAGGGAATTTGTGTTCAAGTAACTTACGCAATCAGGAGTTAGTGGGAAGATCAAGATTTGGAATCTGGTGGAATTCACTCAAAAGCCCCTAACTCCAGTCTCTAAGGTTCTTGCCCTTACCTACTATATGTTTTTTCTCCTCCTTCACTACCAATTTAAGACCAATTTTCAAAACATATTATTTGTATTAGAACAACTGAAATCCTACTTTATAGGATGGCTATCTTTCACTTTTTAGACATATCTCTTAAATAGAGTATGTAGAATTTAGGGGGAGGGCCCAAGATTCAACATGTGAACAGCAATGTTAGTAATATGACATATACATAAACTTCAGAGATGGTAGCATTTGATAGTGGCATTTGTCTGTACTGTGAATCACCAGTTGTTTTCAGACAGAATATTGTTGGTGTGTGTGTGTGTGTGTGTGTGTGTGTGTGTGTGTGTGTGTGCTTGTGTGCGCTTGTGTGCTTGTGTGTGTGACACATATCAAGTCTCTTTCTTTAGAGATCTTTAGCTCTCCACATTAAATTTTGAGACAAGGTGTCTCAGGGAACATGAAGCCCAACAATTTGTAAGACTAGCTTGCTAGCAAGTCTGAAGTATTGTCCTGTCACTTCCTGTTCACTCCTGGGAATATAGATGCATACCCTACACCCAACATTTACAGGGGTGTAAGGATCTGAATCCTTGTCCTCAAGCTTCTATAGCAAGCATTTGCACTTAACTGTTTAAAATACACTAGTGTCTACTTGATCAGGACAGAGTTAAAAATTATATGCTTCCCACTTTGCTGGCATTGTAAGAAAGCATAATCCTTATTAGAATTAAACCTTTCATTCTAGCTTCCCTCATTAGATGAAATTTAATTGTTTCCATCACTCTCCTTCCCAGAGGAGGAGAGCAAGCATGAAAGTTATTTTTCTTGGGACAATTCTGTGGTTTCTAAAGGGAGGTGTGCCAAATAAAATTTTGTCTCAGAAAACCATAGTCCTCAAATCAATTATAACTTCCTCAGGCCTCCCAGATGGTTTTGCCTTGTGTGATAATTCTTATTTTTGCCCAGCTAACCAATATTCAACTTTTTAAGACCTAGACCTTGGTCCCATATTTTAATTAGCTGGAAGGGCTAATGTAGCCACTGGATGACCCTCTGCTGCTGTTGGCACTTCTGGATGATGATTCTCCGTGTTTCAAATTTTGCTGGTTGAAGTTTGCTTTCAGTGTGTCATGATCATCAGTCCAGCTTGATTCATTCATCCATTTTAAAGTGTACAAAGTTGGCCTAGACTCCACACAACAGTGAAGGCATCATGGAGACTGGTGGTTCTTTACTGCCTTACCCATGAACTTCTAGTCTTAGAATTCTGAAGTCAGAATGCTGATTCTCATGTTTTCAGTTTCATGATCTGGCAATGCATTTGTTTTACTAACCGGAAGAAAAGCATCCCTAGGTGATTAGGACTAGAATGAAGAGGAGATGAAGAAAGAGAATATATGTAGCACTGTCACAGTCAAATGAAATATGTAGAATTCTAAAAAATAAGAATATATGGCGTTGCTACAGAATCCATGTATGAGAAATTTTTATTGTGTTTAAATAAATGGTTCAGTGATCAGTTTTGCATTTCCAAACAAGTCCTGACGTGTTACAGAGCTTGAAATCCTATAATAGAGTAAAAATGAAAGGTACACCAGTGACGGGACTGCCCAGGTCCAGAACTCTTCACTGTCTCACAATATCCTTGTGTCTTGTCTCAGTACCATAGCTGGGTTATCATAAGGGCAGGAAAGCCACAGAGGTGGCACTTCCCCTGGTATCAGAGCATGACTGCAGACCCCCTGTAGTACAGATCAAGCTACCTTTAACCTACAGAATGTGTTTGTTCTAGTCTGAGAGGGTTAGAGTCCCTGTGATGGGAACATCATTAAAAGGCACCGGGAAGCTGGAGTAGACTTTTGGAGGGACTCAGTAAGTCAAAATAGGTTTGTTAATAAAACTCATTTCATTGTAAAGGATTCAGGAGACCAGGCAAGCAGCATGTACTTAGCCTCAATAAAGTATTGGCAACTGAAGCTTCTACCAAGCCACATTAGAGAAGGAGGGAATTTAGGCCAAGGACACAGAGGTGGTCCCTGTTTCTCAATACTGCTATTCAGTCTTTAATGTTCACATAGAACTTGCTTTTTAAGGCATTATCTGAAAGACACATGCTTTCTAAATTGTGAAACTTTCAATTTCTCTACCTTGGAAGAATGAATGGTCTAGTGAGCCCTGCTGAGATCAGAGCCTCAACATCCAGGGACTCTAAATGATTGAACTAGCTGCTGAGCACCCTGGCAGCCCTCTACCCTCCAATAGGATAGCCCCTCCACAGAGGAGTCAAATTCAGCAGTCACTCCTCGTTTACTTAATTCCTTTCCAGTTTTAGAAATTAAGCAGCAGTTAATACACACAGGCAAGTAAGTTAGCTCCTCAGAGTTTTCTACAGATCCAAGTGTCATTAAAATGTTGTGTGTCATTTGCAAACATAGCAGAGACTCTGCAAAGGAGCTCAAGACAAACTTCATGCCTCTGTTAAAGATGAGTGAACACAAAATTAATCCACTCATCGATCAGTATTTGGATGGAAGTCCTGATGATTTTTCCTCAAATCTATACAGCCACTTTTCTCTTTCATAACAAAAGCGTGATTCAAACTGTTAATAAGTCTCTATGAATTAAACTTCCAGAATAGAGTCACTCTTTTTTTATTTAACCTCGTGATTTTTTTCCAGATTCTCATAGCATCACTAACATGCCTCCCAAGACCATTCATGACCTGGCCCAAGCCAGTTTTCTTGTCTACATCTTCTACTCTTCTCGGCACCCCTGAAAATCGAATAACTGCTTGTTCCTTTTGTCATTAAAACACACTAGGTTCACCAGTACCATAGGGGTCAAGCAATAGCAAATCCCTCCTTCAACAAAGAGTGTTTAAAGAAAAAGATTAAAAGCAGCATTTTGTTATATAGTATGTGTAGTGAATAACAATGTATACTATGATTTCATGATACATCGTTTCATGAGAGGCAGTAATGATGTAATCAATTTCCAGTTTCTACATCCACGAGTCTGAAGTGTGAAGAACACAACCTTGAAGATTGTCTGGTACAAAACGTGAGCCCTGACTCAAAAAGAAATAGTGTATTATAAAACTTAGCTAAATAATATAATTGTGTGCAGTGCAGTGGGATGTTTATTTGAATATATGAATACGTATTTGTGCTTTGACTTCAAAACCCAATGAGAATACACCACAGTCCTAAACTCACTTTTGGGTAATCATTTTCTGTCCAATTATTGTATTGATTTTCATCAATACACACTTTATTAGTATTGTAACAAATCAATTTATGCATGTATTCCTACCATTTACACAAGAATCTTTGCATACAAGAGACAAAATTTTCAGTCAGAATTGACTTGTGGAAGTCAACATTATTTGCCCAATCCTGGAACTGCATTACCAGAAGCAAATGATGTAAGATGTCTTTCACTTCTCATTGGTTTTTCTTTATCATTTTTTTCTTTTTTTTATTCTTTTCCATTATTTTTTATTTCTTCAAGCTACATCTCAATCACAGTCCCCTCCCCACTCCCCCTCCAGTCCCACCCTCTCACCCTCAACCATCCTCTTCCCTTTTTTTTTTCTTTTAAGTTTAAGGTATATCTTATTTCCCCCTACAGTTTCCCCTTTCAGTCCAACAAATGGCTCTTTCTCTTATAATAATAAATACAATACAGTACAACAGAGGTAATTAGGCCACAGTTATGAGGGTTATATGGCTTAACGTACATTCCCAATGACCAGTCCATATGTATTTGGTACCTGACTTTAACATTCTACTATCTAACCATCTCCATGAGTTTAAAGGTCTATATCTGACTCAACATTCATACTAATTTCAACAAAATTTTAAAAGGATCTTCTTAGATGTATAACACTCTCTTGACTCCTAAACAACTCAAAATTTAATTATGAGACTCTATCTATCTATCTGTTCTTCAATTACCTCAGAGAACTGAGAGGGATAAATATATCTGATTTTATAGGAAGTACAGGGTCTGCAGCTTTACAAACTAAGAAATGACATACCAGTGGCTGCCTGGACAGTTCCCATTTTCTCTCCATATATAACAGCATCGATCTTCAGTCATTTGGCCCTGCTTCTCTGACAGACATTGATTGTAGAGCAGGGGGTATGAAGGACTTACCTACCCTGTCTTGGCAGAGCTAGGCTGTCGACTTACCTGCTTCCAGGTTTTGTCCTTTTTGGACAGCATTCTGTCTACAGTTGGAGCAAGGGACTTTATCTACCAAGAGATAGGCTTGCGACTAATTCAATCATCTCCCACTGGAGATTCTTCGATGCTCATCTTCTACTTGGAGGAGAATAGGGGGTGCTGTCAGGAGTTGATATGTCTTGATATAAAAAAATCTAAAGTTATGAAAACATCTTTGAATGCCATATTCTGCAGATCTCTTGAGGTTTTTGAAGAGGCCCTATCTATCTCTTGTATTAGGGTAAGCAGATGTTGCTTGTCTCTTAGCAGCTTTATTTCTGATTAGCTTAGCAAGTAACTATAATAGGCTGTCATAGTACCTAACAGAATGACTGGCTTGTATAACCATTAGTTTGCATTTCTTAATTATCCTAAACAGTTCATGACAGTTAGTAGTAAAAGGCCGAAACATCACATTTCATTTTTTTTCTTTACCTCCTAACCCTTCCATCCCATTACTCTGGGGTGGGGTGTCCTTATATAATAGTCCCTCATCTCAGTTGAGAGTTCGTATGAGGGCCAAGAGCCTCTTCATTCATTGGGGATCTATGAAGCAGTACCATCAGTGAAAAGTGCCTCGTTGCCCGGGAGAGAGAACTACTAAACAAACAAATCAATAAGCATACAATAGATAAAAAAGACTAAAAAATAGAAAAAAATATAACTAATATATAAAAAATAAATAAAAATTAAAAATTAAAAATAAGAAGTCTATGTCCAATTTCCCTTTGGTGTGTTAGTTGTAGTATTGATACCTTCTACTATATAGCTAAAATCCTACCATAAGTGAATAGATGCCATATGTGTACTTCTGAGTCTGCATTAGTTCACTCAGGAGGAGCTTTTCTAGTTCCATCCATTTGGCTGCTAATTGCATAATTTCATTGTTCCTGGTAGCTGATTAATATTCCATTGTGTAGATGTACCACAGTTTTTTAACCCATTCTTCGGTTAAGGGACATCCGGGCCGCTTCCAGTTTCCAGCTATTACAAACAAGGCTGCTATAAACATAGATGAGGAAACTTCCTTATGATTCCGGGAAGAGGCATTTGGGTGTATACCAGAAGTGGTATGGCTGGGACCAGAGGCAAAGCTATTCCAAGTTTTCTAAGATATCGCCAGACTGACCTCCATAGTGGTTGCACAAGCCTGCACTCTCACCAGCAATGGAGTAGGGTACCCCTTTCTCCACACCCTCGCCAACATGTGCTGTCATTTGAGTTTTTGATCCTAGCCATTCTGACAGGTGTGATATGGAATCTCAGAGTTGTCTTGAGTTGTTTTATCATTTTTTCTTATTTTAGGAAATATATTCATTATGAGATATAGAACATAACTATAAACACACCCTGGTCACATTTTTTTCTTTTTTAAATATAAAGGACATTCTTTTTACATTATATACAACAGCAATATAAATCTCTAGAAAGTGCTCTGGTGCAGCACGAGGAAGACATATTCCCAACAGTAACCTGATCTTTGTGCCTTTGCCAAGACTCCAAGATGTACATCCCTGGTGAGGGAATGGAGGGATTATGCATCATCAGAAGCAGAAAAAAAAAAAAACTATACTCATCTCGTCTTTATAAAACTACTTTAAATTCTTTCTATAGTTTTATACACAGTTGCCCTTTTAATTTTTTACATTAATTTATTTTTGTAATTTTGCTTTTGTGTCCATGTTTGCTCTCTCATGTGGCAGTGGGAACAATACCAGGGAATAGTTCTAGCCAGCACCCTTCTTAAAAATATGTTTACATTTAGTGTGTGTGTGAAAAAGTTACCTTTTTAAAAGTAATCATTTGTTCTTTCTTTGTTTTTAAGTGAGGTCATCTACCTGTACTATGAGAAACCCTGAAACATTAGAAAATTCTACCTGGGCCAATGGATGTAGCCCGCACATGGAAAAGATTGCTAACACAAATATGAGGGCTTAAGTTTGATCCCTAGAAACGACGTTAAAAAACAATAATAAGCCAGGTGTGGGACCATGCTCCTTTTATCTCAGATTGGGGAGATAGAGGCTGGCAGATCCCTACAGCTTGCTGGGTAATGAGCTGAGTCTACTGAGCTGGCTGGATCCACGCTAAGGAAAGATGCATTCTAAGAAAGTGTAAACACCCAAAACCCAAGATGCACAGCATCGGAGTAATGATGCTCCCCAGAGCTTGTCTTCTGACTTTTGCACAAACATCTATACCCATGTGTGCACCCGCATATGTAGGCATGCACATAAACAAAAAAGAGATAGGGAAGACAAAGTGGGGTTGTAGTCTGCAAAGTACTTTGGATTGGTTGATTTTGTAAAGAAAGGCCTCCATCCATTTTCACATCCAACCATTAAATAGGTCTAGAACTCAAAGTCCTAAGGAACAACTTATCAGCATTATGACCGATAAGACTTAAAGGCAAATAAACTGATGAATGGGGCTGCTATGAGGGATCATGTTTTCGTGATTCTTAAAGTTAGAGAGACTATCCCAGCGCTTCACAGGTTAAGGAAAGATCCCTGCTCCCTGGTTCATGAGAGCAGAGTTGGTCCTACTGAGATTCCCAATAACTAAGACAACAGCCAAATCAAGGTGTCTGTTCTCAGTGTCATCATCTCCACACGAAGTGAACTCGGGAAGATGGGAACTGTGTAGCCAATTCTGATTCCTAAGGGACTGGAGAGATCTTTTCAAGTTTGCTGTTACTGTGTGTGGATCAGGTTCACAGAGATGAAATCTGAAACTTTACATCAGTGAGAATGTACCAAAATATGAATAGGCATAAGGAGTTTGCTTCTTAATGCTTCTTAATGCCCCTGATTTCAATTTCCAGGCTCGTTTTGCCTACTATTGCTCTATGTTTTTTTTTCTTCAACTTATTTTGATGTATAATTTCTATCAAATTCTGTAGCCCTTCAA
>CAJQZJ010029939.1:0-11019 GCA_907164525.1 Lophiomys imhausi | reverse complement strand
CATGCACATACATAATAATGGATAAGAGAATATAATTATCAACAAATATTTAAATTTTTATATTTCTTCATTTTGTGTTTTTCCTTTTTATTAAAAAATATGATTTTCTCATATAATATATTCTGATTATGGTTTCCCATCCCTCCACTGAACCAAGCTCTCCCCCACCTCCCCTCCCATCTGGATCTACCCCATTTTTCTCTCTCATTAGAAAACAGACATTTGAGAGATAATGACAAAATAAAATATAATATAATAACTTAAATATCAGAATAGATAAAAACAAATGGAAGGACATGAATCCTAGAAAAGGCCAATAAACAGATATAGATACAGAGACCTACTAATTCACACACTCAGGAGTCCCATTAAAACACTGAACTGGAATCCATACTATATAAACAAAAGGTGATGGATAGGGTAAAAAGAGAGAAGAAAATATGAATAAAGTAAAAACAACAAAAATATTTCTTTACATAAAAAGAAGAGTCTTGACATAACATTATGGGACAAGGAACTTCAAAAGATCCATTAAGTTCATTTTCTTCTGGTCATCCTCTGCTGGGCATGCTACCTACACATAAGATTCATTTGTTTGCCTTGCAAAACACCCTTGGGGGAAGTTAAATTTTCATTTGCAAGTGGTAAGCAATTGGAGAGTGCTTCTGGTCTAGAAGTGGGACCACGTGATCACTTCTTTCAGCTCAGGATAGCACCTGTTACAAACCTGTGCAGGGCCTGTGCTGCCTTGGATATGTGAGTTCATATTTATAACAATTCTATTGGTTTAGAGGGCCTTGTTTCTTTGGTGTCCTTTATCTCCTCTGGCTCTCATACTCTTCTTATGGGTTGCCTGAGCTCTGATGGGAGGAATATGATTGAAACATCCCATTTAGAGCTGGGTGTTCCATGAAGTTTCCCACTCTACATAATCTCAGTTTGTTCTGTACATTTATTCTGTAAATTCTGTACGTTGTCCTATCTGCTGAAGGAGGAAGCATCTGTTCTTGTATGATATCTAAGCAAGTCACTGATCAATGACTACAGCAGAATGTCATTAGGAGTCATTTTATTCCTTTTTTAAAATAACAGTATTATTTTATCTTATACCAGGCACAGGGTCTATCTAGTCTCAGGTTCTTGGATATTCAAGCAGTGTTGAGTATGGGTTCCATTTTCTGGAGTGGTCTTCAAGTCAAATCAAATACTGGTTGCTTGTTCACATAAGCTTTGCAAGACTGTTGCACTACTCTATCTTGCAGCCAGGAACATCATGGTAGACCAAAGGGTTTGTGGCTGGATTAGTGGTTGACTTTCTCATTTGGTAGCATGCTGAGGACCTTCCAGTACCAGAGACACCAGCACATACTGATGATGGCTCTATGTAGGCACCACCTTGACATCTCTATGTTCAATGAGTTATGTATAAGCTGTATTCAGCAATAGGGCCTTGTCTTCAGTTCCTTGAGATCAACTTATAGCCTTGGCAACAGCATGGGTTGTTTGGGGATTTCCTTGTGACTTTGTTAGCCAAAATCCCAATTAGATTTTACTCAGTCCTCCTACAAGAAACTTAATTTGGTGAGGCTCTGTCTCCCCCATTATTTTGTGACTTCATTTATATCTCCTTTGTATATGTTTATACTGTAAGAAGCTTCTACTGTATAAAGTTTCCATATTACCCCTCAAATTGACCTTAATTTTATTTGCCTGTCTAATTATTCCCTATTTTGTTCAAGTTATCCTCCCTTCCAATTGATCTTACCATTACAGCCACTCCCATTTCATCCATCACTATTTATTCATTTCCCTTCCCTTGAGAGTTCTATCTGTCCCTTGTTAGTCACTTACATAACTTCTGTGATTCTATAGATTGACACATGGTTTTAGTTGATTAAACAGCTAATAAATACAAAGCAAATACAGATTGTATTTGTCTAGGTCCAGGTTACTTCATTGAGGATGATTTTTTTCTAATTCCATTCATTTGCCTACAAATTTCATGATATCATTTTTTAACAGCCTGAGTAATAATCTATTGTGTAAATGCACCACATTTTCTTTATCCATTCTTCTATCAAGGAATATCTAGGTTGTTTCCAATTTCTATATGTTTTGAACATAGCAGCAATAAAAATGGTTGAACAAGTGTCCTTGTGGTAAGATAGAGTGTCTTTGTGTATATATCCACAAGTGGTATAGCTAGATTTTGAGGTAGATTGATTTCCATCTGACGAACCACCACACTGATTTCCACAGTGTTATAAGTTTGCAATTCCATCAGAAATGAATGAGTATAGACCTGATTCTTCCTTGTCAACATGAGCTGTAACTTGATTATTGATTTTAGCTATCCTGGTATATGTAAGATGAAATCTCAAAGTATTTTTGACTTGCATTTCCCTGATGATCAAGGATGTGGAACATTTATTTAAGTGTTTCTTAGCCATTTGAGTTATCTCATCTGAGAATTTTGTTTAGGTGTGTACCCAGTATTTAGTTGATATTTGGTTAATGAGTTGTTTATATTCTAGATGTGAACCCTCTGTTGGACGAGTACTTGGAAAAACCTTTCCCACTCTGTAGGCTGACACTTTGTCCAAATGATGGTGTCTTTTGCTATACAGAAGCTTTTCAGTTTCATGAAGTCTCATTTATTAATTGTTAATCTTAGTGTCTGTACTAATGGTGTTCTATTCATAATTATTTTTACTGTGCTGGTGAGTTCAAGGCTACTTTATACTTTCTCTTGTAGGTTCAGTGTGTTTGGTTTTATGTTGAGGTCTTTGATCCATTTGCACTTGAGCTTTGTGCAGAGTGATAAGTATGGACCTATTTTAATTATTCTATATATAGTCATTCAGTTTGACCAGCATCATTTGTTGAAGACACTGTCTTTTTCCACTGTGTATTTCTGAAATGTTTATAAAAATTCAGTTGTCTATAAGTTTGTGTATTTATGATTGGTCTTCAATTTGATTCTATTGATCTATGTGCCTGTTTTTGTGAAAATAGCATGCTGTTTTAATTACTGTACCTCTGTATTACACCTTGAAATCATGGATGTTGATACCTCCAGTAGTTATTTTTATTATTCAGGATTATTTTTTAGCTATCTTGGGCTTTTTCTATATACAGCTGATAATTGTACTATCATGATTTATAAAACATTGAGTTGGAATTTTGATGGTGATTGAATTGAATGTGTAGATTGATTTTGGTAGAACGGACATTTTTACAATATTAATCCTACCAGTCCATGAACATTGGAAATTGTTTCGTATTTTTATTCATTCAATTTCTTTCTTTAACTACTTGAAATTTTTATCATACAAATCTTTCACTTGCTTGATTAGAGTTACTCCAAGATATTTTATATTGATTGGGGCTATTTCTTTCTTAGTCTGTCATTTGTATATAGGATGAGCTACTATTTTTTGTGAGTTAACCTTGTATTCAGCTACTCTGCTAAAAGTAGTTGATGAAGTAGGCTTTTCATACTTGTAGGTGTTTCCCAGTTGAGTTTTCAGGTTCACTTATGTTTATTATCATATATTTAAATTAAGATACTTTGAGTTCTTCCTTTCCAATTGTATGACCTTGATCTTCAGTTGCCTTATTGTTCTAGCTAAGACTTCAAGTACTATGTTGGGTAGGTATGAAGAGAGTGGGCAGCCCTTTTTTGTTCTTGATTTTAGTGGAATTTCTTTGAGTGCCTCTCTATTTAAATAAAATTTTAAGCTATGGGCTTGCTATAAATGGCTTTTCTTATTTGGTGGTATGTCCCCTATATCCCTAATCAGCTTCTGACTTTCACATGGAAGGGTTTTGGATTTTGTCAGTATTTTTCTGCATCTAATGAGATGACCCTATGGGGTTTTTATTTTGCAGTTTGTTTATGTAATTACATTTACTAATGTTCATATATTGTATAATCCCTGTATCTATGGGATTAAGACTACTTGATCATGGTGGATGATCTTTTGCATGTGTTCTTGCATTCATTTTGCTAGTATTTTACTGAGTACTTTTGTATGTATATTCATAAGGGAATTTGGTCAGTAATTATCTTTGTTGAGTCTTTATATGGTTTGAGAATCAGCGTGACTGGGGCCTCATAAAATGAGTTTGCAATGTTCCTTCTGCTTCCATTTTGTGGAATAATTTGAAGATTATTGGCATCAATTATGCTTGGAAAATCTGGTAGAATTCTGTGATAAAACCAACTGGCCCTGGACATTTTGTCTTTGTAGACTTTTAATTATTGCTTCTATTTCATTAAGGGTTTTTAATGTATGTTTTAATTTCTTATCTGATCTTGCTTAACTTTGGTAAGTGTCATATGTTGAGAAAATTTTCAATTTCTTTTAAAGTTTTCAGTTTGCAGAACTGTAGATTTTTAAAATATGCCCTTATGTTTCTCTGGATTTCCTTGGTGTCTGTTGTTATATCCTCTTTTTTCATTTTCATTTTTTTATTTGTAAGCTTCTATTTTTGGATTTTCTTTATTGATTCTATTTCTACTTTTAGCTCTTTAACAGTTTTATCCATTTCCTTCTACTGTTTAATTGTGTTTTTATAGATTTCTTTAGGGTATTTTTTTTCTTTAAGGCATTCTGTCATATTTATACAGGCTATGTTAAGGTCTTTTTCTTGTGTTTCAGCTATATTGTTAATATGCAGAGTCTACTATGTTAGGGTTGTAGAGACACATTGTCCTGATTGATATTGATTTTGTTCTTATGCTGGCATCACAGCATCTGGGTTTGGGAAGTTTATAATTCTATGTGCTGATATCTCGTCTTGTCTTTGTTGGATAGATGTTTTTTCCGTGGTTTCTAGTACCCTCTCTATTACTTAGGAGAGTGTGATGGCTGTGTGTTGCTTGGTGGGAAGTTCTTCTGGGATTCTGATTTATGTGGCCACTGGGTATTCTGCGGAAATGAGTTCCTAGGATTTGGGAGGTGACACTTAGTAAAGGGAGTGGGCTAGGTGTGGAGGCTGAAGGTATACACAGGAGGAACAAAAGCGGAGTTCTCAAGAAGAATCTATTTAGTCTTCTGGGAATGGAAGTAGAGACTAAAGAGAGGCTACAGCATGTATTCTGGTACAGAGCTGGGTATGAGAGTGGGAGATTGGAAATAAGTGAGAGTAGGAAGAGTAGAGATCTGTAGCTTAGCTACTTCTTTTGTTGGCCTACTTGATTCTCTATCAGGCATGGTTGTTGGGTTTACTGGACTTGGGGGTTAGGATAATGGGTTTGGAGAAGTTTGGAGAAGAAGCTGTGAGTGATCCTCTGGAGGTGGGTGCAGGGGGGGAGGGAGGCTGCAGCAACTGGTCTGTTTTAGGGGAGGGAATGAGAGTAGGGGATTGGACATTGAAGAGAAGAGAGGATAGTGAAGATCCACAGTTATACTGCCTGCTTCCCTTGATGGGATGAACTGTGGTGTCTCAGGGAATGCCTGCTTGTTTTGGAGACTGGAATGAAGTGATGACTGTGGGAAGAAATTACGGAGGGAGAAATCTGAGTATGCTACTGGAGATCAATGTATGGAGGGAAGCAAGGCTGAAGCAGATAATTTCCTACTGAGCTTGGGATACGACTTTGGGAACAGATTTAGAGGAAAGGATGAAGTGGTAAAGATCTATATTTAGACTGCTTTCATTGCTGAATGAGAGTAGCCCCTAGTTTTCCAAGGAACGCCTGCTTATTTGGGGGGGCTGGAATTAAGTAGTGAAAGGGGAGAGAAGTTTGAATTGGAAGATATAAGTGAGCCACCATAGATGGGGAGGGAGGAAGGCCACAACAGATGGCATGTTGCAGGGCTGGGGGTAGGACTAAACTAGGGGCTTGGATTTAGAGTAAGATAGGAGGGAGAGGGGGTAGAGTGTAGGAAGGTGGGAACAGGAAGGGTGGAAAGAGGGCACTGTAATGGAGATGTAACTTGAAGTAATAAATAAACACAAAAAAGAAATCAATTAAATCTTTAAATATGTCTTAATTAATAAAAAAAGAAAAGGAGAGGTGTGAAGCTATGCAGTTAGCATTCTTGCTCCCATGGGTGGAGTAGCCTTCATTTTGCTTTTGAAAGGTAAAGTATTTTCTAAGTTGGTCAAGATACCTTTGCAGACATAGTCCCAAGCAAAAATTGGTTCTCAAACTGTAGCAGGTTAATACATTATTTATTATTCATTGACATGAACCAATCACATCTGTGCAGCAAGAAGCCTGATATAAAATTAATTTAGGTGATTATAGAGGTGTAAAAAGGTTTTAGGAAATGAATTTGCTAAGTGGTCTTACTAATTGCTTGAACATCAATCACAGTTTAGAACTGAAAGTAGTACTGCACTGCTGTGTTACTTATAAGCTCAATAAACTTTGGAAACCATTTTTGTTCCTTTAGATTCATTTTCTCCCCATACATCTCTTGTCTTTTCTGTAGTGTCTTCTTCTGAGATAAATAAATGCAATAATATAGGTAAAATATGAGACAGTATATCATCTAAGGAAGTATATGAATCTATTCACAAACAATACCTTCTTATGCAGTATACAGGCCTTTACTTTTTTTTTGACCTTTAGTTTTTTTGAAAAATTGGATCCTTCACAATCTTAAAATATTCTAAATCAATTATGCTTATGTGGCTTACTTTAATTTTGGAAGATGATAAAATTACCTAAAAGCTATTTATTACATTAAAGTATCTTTATCTTTATAACTTCATATATTAATTTAATATTCACATGGAAGAACCACAACTGTCTAATATATGCAGAAGTAATTCATCTACTAATTCCAATATGAATGGATATATCTTTGGGTCATATGGTTTAATTTTTGTACATTTTATCAGCATAGAACTATAGATCATATATTTGATAAGTTTAGTAATATGAGTTGATTTCTTTTTTTTAATGATAGAAATCAAACAGAAGGCTTCATATATTCTATGTCTATGTTTGATTATTGAACTATATCCCCAACCCATTATGAGTAGAATGAGAATTGTGGAGTCCACAACTATATAATTTCTGATTCTATATTTTCCTCAGAAGTGCTCTTTCCAATATCAAGTCTAAAGTTTAAGTTGATCACTATTAAATTTTATACTATTTTGATAATACTATCACTAAAACATCTATAGTAAGATTTTATTATAAAAGGTGACATTTTCTCTTTCCATCATATTAACCTCTTTCGTTTAGCTGTGTTTATATTCATCAACATCCAAGAGATGGTGGCAAGAGATATTTGATAGAGTCCAAACGAGAGTCCTGTTGCATCTATTTACTTATAATCAGATTTTCGCCATAGAGTACAGGATAACTATACTACAGCCAATGTACCAAAGGGAACAGGAACATAGACTTTGTTACATGTCAATGAGACTCTTTGCCCTAGTGGGGCTGCCTTGTAGGCCCCCAGTGTATTAGGAAAGTCTTAGGCCTCATATGACTGCTGACCTGGGGCAGGGGACTGATATGCAGGGACACTCCACTCCGGAGGAATGGGATGGAAAGGATAGGGGGTAGAGGGTGAGAGAGTGGGACTCAGAGGGGTGGAAAGAGGGTACTTTGATGGACATGTAACCTGAAGTAATAAATAAACATAAAAAGCTAATAATCATTGTCATATTTGCTTTATAAATGTTCTTATACTGTGGGACATATTTCCATATTGAAAAACATACCAGATAGATACAGAATAACCAATTAAATTTTTGTCACTTGAAATAAATACCTCCATTCTGACCTTATTATTTACCAACTATTACTTCTAATGCTATGAAAATTTTTGTATAGAAATATAATATCCTGTTGTAATTAAGAATATAGGACCTGAGTTTCTCTTCTAGTTTTACATGATATATAGTGAAAAACTGTTCTGACATTTTCAGTGGTTGAAAAAATTGTAAATGTAATTCAACAGGTTATACCCTTAATGAGTTCCTTGTGAAAATAGTTTCTTTTTAGTTATTATTGGACTGAAAATTTACATAAACAACACTTCATCTGGATCATTTGCTCATGGAAGATGTATGTTCATTGAAGAAAATTTCAACTTAAAGATAGGTTATTAAACTTGTAATATCCATTTGAGAGAGAATTTCCATTTAACTGATATTTCTCTGTTTGGCTCCTGTGAATTAATTTTTCTAAGACTACCTTGAATTAAGAGGATATAATTTTCATTGATATTTAAGGAAAAGAGTGTTCAGCTAAGACAGCACATTTATGGAAGTCCATTATTCTATAGCATGAAATATAAGTAAGTGATAGTACAAATAAATCAATAAAAGTTATATACATATATTGCAGATAACCATTTCTTGAAACATGTACACTTATATTATTCTTCTTTTTGTTCTATATATCACATATTTGGAACTCACCATTCCACTAAAATAATTTATTATTTTTCATTGGGAAATTCATACATGTATACAATAAAATCTGGTCATATAACCAACTTTGTTCTGATATCTCATCTAGAAGTCCAGTTAGTGTGGGAAAACTACCAGTTACCACTTCCTCAAACAATGGTTCCCTCTCCTAGAAGTTGTTATCACCCAATAGGTTATCAGTCAGGTCAGACCATATATGTTCTTCCTTGTCTCTGCTGGAATTTGAGTTTGCTAATTAGTGTGGAGATCTTGGGCAGATAAACAGCAGCTGTGAGTTCAAGAGTGCAAGCTATTGTCATGTCAGGTATAGAATAGAGACTGACTGTTAATGTTCTATCCTAAATGGGACATCTTCATCATCCAACTTACTCAGGCTCAGGGAACAACATGGAAGAGAAGCAGAAAGAATATAAAATTCTTTTTGAGAACTATTTCTGTGCTCATTTATTTATATCTCTATCTTCAACATTCATGATTTAACCTCCTAAAATGTAACTAAATGAATGACTTTTCTCATATTTTAATATGGTACTTTTCATAATCAATATAATTTATAGATACAATTATTTATAAAATTAAATGACTGATATTCTGACTGTGCTTTTATGTAAATAATTGTCAATATTCTTTTTTAGTGGATTTCTTTTGTAAAATATTTATTTATTACTTCAGGTTACATCTCCATCACAGTGTTCTCTTTCCACCCCTCCCAGTCCCACCCTCCCACCCTCTACCCCCTATCCCTTCTATCACACTCCTCTGGAGTCGAGTGTCCCTATATTAAAAAAATAATAATTTTCAATATTGTTTTGACTAATGGTCAGAATGTATAAATGGTTTTTAGAATAACAGAATCTTCTGTAAAGCCAGCAAGATAGCTAAGACAACAGACTTCTTGCTACTGGGCCTGATGACCTGAGTTCAGTCTGTGTTACTCTCATGGTTAAAAGAGAAGAGTAACTCTAAGTTGTCTTCTGACTTTCACGTATAGACCCACAGCATACATAGATGTGTGCACCCACATGTTAACACAAACACATACACACACAAACACACACACATACACTAGATAAACAATATACAGAATCATTTAAATACATATATTTCCTTCCTGTCTTTCTGTTATTAAGTAAGCAATATATATTTCAAGCCACAGTTTTTTATGTGTAGCAGGATGGTGGTAATATTTTTTTTATAGCTGCATTACGAGTATACTGAAAATAATAACTATATGTTTAAAAGGTAAAATGATTTACTCTCCCTCATCAATAAATAAAAGCCACTGTTTTATTTTTATTAGCATTATTTAGGAAACTGAATCATCTTCATAAATGAAAATTATGTCTACGACTATACTTTATAGTCCCCTAATAGGAAGCATTATTAAAGGATAGGAATAACTATTAAGATCAGTGAATAATATGCTAAAATTGAGTAATTATGAAGTAGTCTGGTAAAAGCAAAACATTTCTTTCAGAATGCCAAGAGATTTAAAATTAGAGTACTTGCACAAGTTATTTTTTTTATTTTGTTGTCATATAGAGACTTGAAAATTGAAAATGCACCTATCTGTAGTATAGTACCAAATGTAAAATACTAAAATTTAAAATAGTTGGATTCCTTAATTATTTAGTTAATGCCCTGATGTTGTTTATGATCTTTCAACTATACCATTTAGAAGTCACACAACTAAAACAATGATCTATTCATTTGGAAATTTCTAATGATAGGTCAGTTAACTTCCCTTGGTGATTTTCTTTTTAGTGTTTTATATACATGTGAATGGTTATTTTTCTAACCACAATTTCAATTTTTCTAGCATATATGTACTTATAGTTTTACATTAAGATTATTTGATCATACACTCTTCTCAGTTATCCACACTTCTTCTCTTTTGAATAAAGAATTCATCATTTGCTTATTTTTGTTTTTTCCTTGTATAAATTCTCTGGAAAATTCTTCAAATTTGCCCTTATCATTGTGTCTGAATGCTGTTTCCTAATTTAAGTAAATAAATAAATTATATCTTAAAAACAAGATTGACCCATTCACTTTTATGGATATATTATCCTTAAAATCCTCGTTCTTTCCTGTTACATGTGATGGTCATTAAAGTACAGTATTTTAATTTCTGCTTTTCCCTAAGAAAAAATTTGGCCTTTAATTTGGATGATGTAGAAATTTTCTTAGATTTCTCAGATGTATTTCAAGAATATGCTTGGCAGCTGGCTAATCAGACATTCCAGAATTTGACTGTCGAAGACGGGAATAGTTTTTGTTTTTTGGGCTTCTTACCGAAATTACTTGCATTGAAATTTTAAGGGTGTGGACACAATAAAGATTAAAATTATGCATCTCTGTGCATCACCTTTCATCTGATAGTTGCAGATTCTTTTATTTCAATGTAAAATATGATTAACTATAATATTAATGAGTGTTTAAGAGTAAGCTTAGAATATATAGATAAGATGAAGCACAAAGTTACTTTCAATCTAACAATCTGCTCACCGTTTTCATAGCTTGAAATATTACTGGATGGATAGTTTCCAATTCTAAAATTGTTACAGAAACCTACATAAATTAGAAATTATATTGCTCAATGTGATAAGG